>CAJHNH020000551.1:0-177500 GCA_905116865.2 Candidula unifasciata
TCTTTTTTTTTATCGACATGATGTTTTTGGTGGTTACTTCCTATCTAACAAGTGTTCTTTATGGACTTCCTACCATGACAAAATTTTTTGATGGTTGCTTCCTACCAGAAACAATTTTCTGATGGTTGCTTCCATATCCATACAAAAGTTTCTGATGGTTACTTCTTCCTGACAAAGATTTAAAGGGTTACTTCCATATCCTAAATGTTGTTTTGTGGTTACTTCATCCATGCAATAAATTTTTATGGGTTGCTTTTAACCGCAATGTTGTTCGATGGTTGCTTTATATCCTGCAAAGTGTTATGATGGGTTAGCTTCCATTTCCCGACAAGTTTTTTTTGATGGTTACTTCTATTCCATGACAATAGGTTTTGATGGTTGTTTCCCTATCCTTTAATTTGTTTTTCGATGGTTCTTTCCCTTCCAGACAAGTTTTTTTTATGGTTAGCTTCTATTCCTGACAATGTTGTTTTTGATGGGTTTAAATTCCCTACCCTGACAATGATGTTCTGATGGGAGCTTCCTATCCTGCAAAATGTTTCGAGGTTTTCTCCTATCCCTACAATGATTTTGTGTTTCTCCTTATTCAGACAAAGATGTTCTGATGGTTTCTTCTATCCCTGAAATGATTTCTGAAAGGTTCTTCCATATCCTGCAATGATGTTTTATGGTTTGCTTCCATCTATGACAATGTGTTCTGTGGTTAATTTCCATTCCATGAAAGAAATTTTATTTTCCTCACTTTCGGGGCCAATTATTTAGTAGCTTCTTTACTTTTGTTTAGTCTTTACGGGATCATGAGAGCTGAAGGGGAATGGTCGGCATATTCAAATGTCGACGGGAAATAAAAAATTATAACAAGGAGATTTAAAAGGTTAGACCCAGGAGACAAGCAAAAAATGGAAGATAATTCCGGGGAATCTCAAACCATTTTGTCACAAATGAAAAAGGGAAGTCCAGAGAATGGTGGGGGCTAGTTTTTTGGGAGCAATGAGCCCAGGCGCGTGTATGTACTCCATCCATTCTGACACGTGTCAGAACACAAGTCCTCCTATACAAAGACACACCACCCACTGGAAAACAGTCAGCACAAACAAACAAACCATTATGCCGTGCCAAAGGTGTCTTCGTGTGGGAATCGCAGACGCTTATGGCCAAAAGAAACTTTTAGATGTTTGGAATAAATACGGTAGATTTAAACACCCCCCCCCCCCCCAAACAATACTCTATCAGCGGGGGTGAGCTCCCCATGACCTACATAAACTTAAGTAGGTCATGAGCTCCATTTCTTCCACCTGGACAATCTGTAATGGCTACGTGTCTCTTTACTAACCATTGATAAAACGTTCCCTTTTAAGTGGTTGTTTTTATGTTTATTATTGTTTCAAATACATTATTATGTTTATTTGTCATTCGGCATGAAATAACAACAATATTAACTATATTAACGATGGAATAGATCCTCTTTAATGATTTTGTGTACGTGTGTGTCGCTCTCGTCAGATAGCGTTAATGTGGAACGCCAGTGTGGATGGGTTAGTTCTGATAATAAACTCCAGGGACTGCGAAATATGCTGGTTGACACAGAGGTTACTTACGTGTAAGCGTCAACTGTCCATTCATGTTGCTATCACTGGCTGACCGCTGGGTGCCACCTTCTGGCGTCGTCGACTTCTGGCCACTGGCTGGTCTGCTCACCTCATCATCTGCAGGTGAGAGTACAAATCTATCCGTTACATAATGTAGTAGAGGTATGACAGTATTCCAATAATGTTAGGGTGACAGTATTTCATTATTATTAGGTTCATTTATCTATTACATAAAGGTCAGCAAACATGAAAGCTCACATACAGCCAAGTAAAGTAGACAAAACTGATGTCGCAAAAAGTGATGACTCCACAGATTTCAAGTAGCCACTCAACAAAACAAACTACAACCAGAAAACTCAAGGGAGAGGAGGAAAGGAGGGGAGGGGGGGGGGTGTGCAAACAAACGCTTCCACCCAGATCTTTATCAACTACTAAAACCACAAAAAGAATCCCAAGTCTCAGTAACGAACGTAGTGTCACGTAGGTTTTTTCTTGACCTGTGAAATTGTTATAAAAATATCTGAAACAATGACGACACACAAACGACTATTGCAAACCAATTTCTAAATTTAACCCCTTCTCCCGAACCCTATCCCCTCCCTTCTTAAGAGGAAAAAAAAAACGAAAGAGGTAACACAGGGGATGAAGAACACACTTCCTGGTTCCTGGCAGGAAGCTAGAGACGCTGACAATGAAACCGTTGTTAAGGATAACCTTTCAAGTCTTTATCGGGGACGCCGGGGCAGGCAATCTGAATAAACAAACATCACGATAAACACTACTACAGCGCTTCTCCCCTCGGGAGACTGGCAACTCTCTCTCTTTCTCCCTCTTTCTGGTGTATTCACACTGAAAAGGGCGGTTGGTACACTTTGTTGTGGCTTTAAGTTAAGCTCAGATTTCTTCGCATTTTTGTCCAACATATCCGATTTCAACAAAATCCTAATTAGTCATTTTTTTACGACACGCTCACTTTTAAAATGAACAGACACAATGAGCTTCAAATTATGTTTATCAGTCATGGCCTGAAGCTCACAGCCTACAACAGCTTGAAACAAAAGCAGTTTTCAAGCGCTTACAGTGAGTGAAATCTCTCTCTCTCTCTATATATATATATATATATATAGGTTTTTATTCAACACCTGGCAAATTGTTTTTTCTTCGTGACAATGCACCGCCTCAAAGTTGCACAGGAATTGTTGGCCCCCAAAACAAGTGTGTGTTCTCAACCATCCACCCTACTCCCCCAGATTTGTCTTCCTGTGATTATTTTCTGATCACAAAATTAAAGTTACCATTGAAAGGACGCTTCGACTTTAAGGGCCACAATAAAAGAAGAACTTCAGAGGTCTTTCCAGTGTTTGTTAGATTGTGCCACTTGCTGTATCAATGCACAAGAGGCTTACAGTGAATAAAATGCGGGTTTTTAACTGTTGATTTTTTAAATTTTTATGGAATTAGTCTCATTGCTTAATTTTTGGACGTAATTATACAAGGTCCGACAATTAAGTAATCAGACTGATTTTATTATGGCCAAGACAAAAATGCCATCTATGAAGCAAAGCTCCACAGCTTGAGGTTAGATTGTAGTAGAAGAACCGATATAAACAAAAAGACTGGATCACCAATACGCTGAGTTGTAGGAGCTGGAAATCTTTAACTCCGGGGTCCGGTTCTCTCCCTTCGATGGCCCATGTTTCTGAGCCCAAGGTCTGGGTTTACCCCACTAACTCAGCGGTCCGGTTCCCCCCTCCCCCCCCCTTTTCGATGGCCCATGTTTCTGAGCCCAAGGTCTGAGTTTACCCCACTAACTCAGCGGTCCGGTTCTCTCCCTTCGATGGCCCATGTTTCTGAGCCCAAGGTCTGAGTTTACCCCACTAACTCAGCGGTCCGGTTCTCTCCCTTCGATGGCCCATGTTTCTGAGCCCAAGGTCTGAGTTTACCCCACTAACTCAGCGGTCCGGTTCTCTCCCTTCGATGGCCCATGTTTCTAAGCCCAAGGTCTGGGTTTACCCCACTAACTTAGCGGTCCGGTTCTCTTCCTTCGATGGCCCATGTTTCTAAGCCCAAGGTCTGGGTTTACCCCACTAACTCAGCGGTCCGGTTCTCTCTCCTTCGATGGCCCATGTTTCTGAGCCCAAGATCTGGGTTTACCCCACTAACTCAGCGGTCCGGTTCTCTCCCTTCGATGGCCCATGTTTCTGAGCCCAAGGTCTGGGTTTACCCCACTAACTCGGCACAAAGCTGCTTACCAGTAACACATATCCCTTTGTTAGCTTTTTCTTCTTTGCGTTCACCGGCTGTCATCTCAGGAAGAAAGTTCTGGTCCATATCTGTTTTACAGACCTGACTGATTTGTATGCACATTGTTGGTTCCTTTCCTCCAGACAGATGCACTTCGAAGAAAGCCCCTAATTAGTCGACTCTTACGACATGCTTGTTGGGGAGGTAGTAGATCTATTCTTATTCTCCCCACAATTGGGGCCCCAAAATCCACATGAGGTCCACAGTAAACACGAACAGTTGGCGAGGGGCTATATAAACGTAATATATTCCGTAAAGGTCACGAAGATGATGATGGCGATTATAAGATGATTCGTCGCTATTATCTTCACTGGTGGTGAGACAACAGCTTCATCCCAGCACTCAATCAAACTCCAACAGTTTACTCTACGTCTCCTAAAAATGTTACAAGCACAAACTGCAAAAAAAATGAGTATTTTATCTTATCGTCCCTAAACGGGTAACTGTGCCAAATCAAATCCTCACTAAAAGAAACTTCACAATAATAACATCCTTACACAGAGAAACGAACATCTCACTGCTGCTTATCTTGGCAAATCCCAGCCCTCGACTGCCTCATCTGACGGTGAAACTTTGATTCTAACTGACTTGTCTTTCTGGTAACAACACATATTATACTCTCTGGCTGAGTTCATTGTTATTCAAGCCAGGAACTAAAACACACTCTCTCTTTGTTTACCTCTTATTTCTAATCAAAAACTAATTCCCCTTGTTATACAACCTAGATGTACTGCTGGGCTCCATGTTATTCAGCTTAACAAGACTTTATCAGGAAATAAATCAGGTCTCACTGATACCATTTAAAAACCTATGGCTAGCGAGCGCCGTCTGTTGTCGTGTCACCTAAACACTAATTATGCATAAACACTGCTACTCCGGAACTCTGGGCCACCTCGCCTACCTTCAGGACTACGTTTACGAGTCGCCTGGATCACACTCTATTTTATCTTACCTTATCTATCTACTTTATCTTTATTATCTATCTACTTATCTTATTATCTATCTACTTATCTTATTATCTATCTACTTATCTTATTATCTATCTACTTATCTTATTATCTATCTACTTATCTTATTATCTATCTACTTATCTTATTATCTATCTGCTTAATTTATTATCTACCTACCTACCCGTCTGTCTGTCTGTCTGTCCGTCTGCCCTATCTATCTATCTATCTATCTATCTATCTATCTATCTATCTATCTATCTATCTATCTATCTATCTATCTATCTATCTATCTATCTATCTATCTATCCATCTATCCATCTATCTATCTATCCATATCTACCTCTATCCATCTATCCATCTATCTATCTATCTATCTATCTATCTATCTATCTATCTATCTATCTATCTATCTATCTATCTATCTATCTATCTATCTATCTATCTATCTATCTATCTATCTATCTATCTATCTATCTATCTATCTATCTATCTATCTATCCATCCATCCATCCATCCATCCATCCATCCATCCATCCATCCATCCATCCATCCATCCATCCATCCATCCATCCATCCGTGTGTCTGTCTAAGTGTGAGAGACAGAAAAGGGGAGGAGGAGAGGGAGGGACAGCGAGGCGATGAGTGGTTGAAAGGACCAGATGGAAGATGGTCACGTGTGAGTAATCTGAGAATCAATGAAAATAAAGTTCGTTAGTTCTTTTCCATCACCCCTTGCAACCCACTACCACTGTTCTCCTGCTCCTCCTCATTCTCTATGCTACACAAACACTTTGAGGCTGCTGATATCCCTGTAACACTACAGCAAACTGTGGTGAATAACCTAATGAAGACGCGGATAAAACATATCAAACAAACTAACATCCATCCAGAGTTTTCCACAACCAAGACAGATTAGATCCAACCAGTGGTTGGACTGACAGTCTCTAGCTAACGTCCACACACAGCTTGCGTCTACAGTGTCAGTTAACTCTCCCCGTGGGGGGTTTTGAGGCCTCACTGGGGGGGGGGGGGGGGAGACTAACAGTTACCGTAGCAAACATGTCGTAAACGGCAACTAATTGGAGATTTGCTGACATCGGATGTGTGGGGGTCGAAATGCTAAGATATCGAAGCCTAGCTGTAAACTCCAACAAAATCAAAGGTGATATAACACACTGGAAGTATGTATTCTCACAATTTCATGAAAATCCTGAGCGTCGGCATTCTACCCATTGCTCCTAGACAATCTCAAAGGTGATTTATCTCCTTGGGCAAATTTGATACAGTATTTTCCGGATAAACATAAAAGTGACCTTTGGCAGACACACAAAGGTGATCTTCTCTGGCAGACATTTACAACAGGTATAATCACAATCCCTAACAAACACGGGGGTGATTTATCTGGCTACTTCAGCAGACAGGTGCATCATGTATACTCACAATCCCAGACACAAGTAAAGGCTGTATTCTAGAGTCTATCTACTCACATAAGTGATTTATCTGCATTTAGATTCCGCATATTCACAGCCTTGCACAAGCGTAAAGGTAATTTATCCTTTTGACAGGCCTTTAGTATGCATACTTATAAACCCAGACAAACGCTAAGGTAATTTACCTTACCTCGTAACAGACATTTAGTATGCACGCATATAACCACAAATAAACACAATATGGCACATCATTTTTTTTAGTGTATGCAAACCTACAACCTTAACTATTCCGAACAAAAGCAAAGCTGATTTATATTTTTTTTCCTCCAAGGAGTTTTCCTTCTCACTATCACCCCCCCCTCCCCCCTCCCCCAATGCCCTCGCCGTTTAAAAAATCATCGCACAATAGTAGTTTATCTTTTTCGACAGCTATATAGAGTCTGTGTATTCACTATTTCGAAAAACTACACGGGTGATTTATCTCCGTCGGCAGACATTTAAAGTCGTATACACTATGTCGAAGTCAGTGGCATAGGCGTTGCGCCCGCGCTTCGTAATACCAGGGTACCAGGTTCGATTCCAGCTGCGGACGATTTGGCAGCAAGACGCCTTGCGTTGGTTTTGCCAGTGGTGCTGAAAGCTGACCGCTCATAAGCAACAGTGAACTACGGAACGTAAAATATGCCTAAAACAAACAAACAATAAAAAAAAAAAAAAACTGCTGGGGTTGGCTCTGCATCGTTCTGTAAATGACGCAACAAACTTTAAATGCTCACTCTCCAGAAAAAATACAACGGCGATGTACCTCCTTGGCCGTGCGTACATGGAATGCAAGCTAACTGTCGCCACCAGTAACTTACCATGAACCGAACACGATTACAATCATTGTGCACTAAACACGTCCTCGTCGTGCTTTATGTAACGACACACATCGGGTTCAGTTCTGTGTACTGGTGGTTTAAGTAATGACATTCAATATATTCCGCTGTATGTACTCATTCTGTAACAGGGACTGTAACCAGCGAGACACAACCTGGATCACTGAACACTCCATTTATCTATTACATAAAGGTCAGCAAACATGAAAGCTCACATACAGCCAAGTAAAGTAGACAAAACTGATGTCGCAAAAAGTGATGACTCCACAGATTTCAAGTAGCCACTCAACAAAACATAAACTACAACCAGAAAACTCAAGGGAGAGAAGGAGGGGGTGGTGTTTAAAAAAAAAAGGGGGGGGGGGGAAGAGCGCCAACAAACGCTACCACCTTGATCTTAACTACAAAAACCACAAACAGAATCCTAAGTCTCAGTAGCAAACGGAGTGTCACGTAGGCTATACATTTACGTTTTTTCTTCTTCTTGTTCCAGTGGTTGATAAATATCTAGGTGAAAACGTTCGGCTGTATTTCCCTTTAACCCTTCGCTAAACTTCCCAAGTCATAGTTTGCAAGAAGTGAATTCAGTTTTCTGGGATACCAACATTCACAGAACGAACAGTATCTTGCTATCATACACAATAAAAACAGGAGAGCACTTAATTATCATAAATAAAACGAACAAACAATACCCAGGTTTTATATACAGAACGAACTAACAGTGCCTTGATATCAAACACAGAACAATCTACGAGTATCTTGCTATCACACACACAAGAAACAGGTCAGCACCCAATTATCATACACAGAGCGAGCTAACAGTAACTTGCTATCATACACAGAGCGAGCTAACAGTAACTTGCTATCATACACAGAGCGAGCTAACAGTAACTTGCTATCATACACAGAGAGAGCTAAAAGTACCCTGATATCATACACAGAAGAAACATGACATAACATGACTATCATACGCAGAAACATGACATAACATGACTATCATACACAAAAACATGACATAACATGACTATCATACACACAAACATGACATAACATGACTATCATACACATAAGAAACAAGACATAACATGACTATCATACACATAACCTGACAGCACTCACATATCATACACAGAAACATGACTATCATACACAGAAACATGACTATCATACACAGAACCTGACAGCACTCACATATCATACACAGAAACATGACTATCATACACAGAAACATGACTATCATACACAGAAATATGACTATCATACACAGAAACATGACATAACATGACTATCATACACAGAAACATGACATAACATGACTATCATACACAGAACCTGAACACACTCACATATCATACACAGAACCTGACAGTACTCACATATCATACACAGAACCTGACAGTACTCACATATCATACACAGAACCTGACAACACTCACATATCATACACAGAACCTGACAGTACTCACATATCATACACAGAACCTGACAGTACTCACATATCATACACAGAACTTGACAGCACGCACATATCATACACAGAACCTGACAGCACTCACATATCATACACAGAACCTGACAACACGCACATATCATACACAGAACCTGACAGCACTCACATATCATACACAGAACCTGACAGCACTCACATATCATACACAGAACCTGACAACACGCACATATCATACACAGAACCTGACAGCACTCACATATCATACACAGAACTTGACAGCACTCACATATCATACACAGAACAAACATGGCAACACCCAGCTACCATACATAAAAGAAACATGACATTACTATGCTTTCATACACATAACAAACATGACAGCACCCTTATATCATACACAGAACGAACCTGACAACACTCAGATTTTACAAATTAAACTAACCTTAATATACAAAATGGACCTTACAGTACTTTGCTATCATTCACAGTACGAACCTAACAGCGCTCGGCTATCCCACACACAACGAACATAACATTATTCAGTTGCCATAAAAAAAAAAAAAAACGTACAGCATTCAGCTTTCATAAACTGGATGAGCCCTAATTGCACAGAGCGAACCCTAAAGTGCTCATCCAGCATAACTTAACAAACCTCAGCTACCATACACAGAACAAACCTCAGCTACCATACACAGAACGAACCTCAGCTACCATACACGGAACAAACCTCAGCTACCATACACAGAACGAACCTCAGCTACCATACATGGAACGAACCTCAGCTACCATACACAGAACGAACCTCAGCTACCATACACGGAACGAACCTCAGCTACCATACACGGAACGAACCTCAGCTACCATCCACAGAACGAAGCTAGTAAGCTGCCATCCGTGGTTACACCTTGTGTCTCCAGCATGCCTACAACACTGACAGTCATGTCAAGCAACCGCAGTTAGCACTTTCAAAGTTCACCACGTCAGCTCATTTGTACAATCAAGGGAGACAGCTCGCTAATTTACACCCTGCGAGCCTAAAACACCAAGAAAGCGTCAGACAGGTGACACTAAATGACTCCAACGTTCATGTACTCGCCTCCAAAGCAGTTAATTACGTTAACAAGGTACTAGTACTTCCGTGGCAGATGTTGCCACAGTGCTGTAAACGATAGTGAGTCACATATACTAGGCTATGTCATGAAAATAAAACCAATCAAAAACAGTGGTTCCAAATAGACAGGGAATGAATGAGACTTGCTGAAAAAGATAAACAAGAGACAGCTGGAATGTGTCGGTCACTCTGTGAGACATAATACTCTTTTACAACCACACTGAGGGAAATATCAAAGGCAAGAAATCCATAAGGTAAACAAGTGGGAGGACAAGATCAAGAGGTGGGAGGACAAGATCAAGAGATGGATGAAAAGCAAACAGAAAGAGTTTACAACTAACGCAAGAGAAAGGGTGTGTTGGAGATCAATTGCAGCCAACCTTTATTGTGGAGACTGCGTCTAATTTGCTGCTATATTAGTAACAGTGTTATGAAATAGGATGGCTTCCTGTCTGCATACTTAGCTTTCTGCTTTCTTCAGAAATCGGGATATTGTCATGTTTTATGGAAGCTGATCAAACACATGACCACAGGTGAGCGGACAAGCATCCCAGCCACAGATCAATGTCAGGGACTACATTTAAGAACTTGCCGGATGTGTTGACTGTCTAGCTGTAAACCACAAGACAGCATGACAACAGCACTATCAAGCCAGTAAGAAGAATACTGGAAATTCCATGTCATTTAAAGAATCTGTCCGCCCTTGGCGAATTATGTATTTCAGGTACAAGACCAACAAAAGAATACTTCTTGTGTACATCTACCTAACTTACCCTAGCAAGTCTGTGGCCTAGGCGTTGACAATGGACTTTGTAATTCCTAAATACCCGGTTCGGTTTCGGCTGCGGGTGATTTGGCGGCAGACTGCCACTTGCGCTGGTGTCGACAATGTAGCGCCGACCGTGTGTCTGTGTCTGTGTGCGTGCGCGCGCGCGGGCGCGCGCACGCACCCACACAAGAAAAAGGTAAACTACTGAACGTAAAATTGCCTAGTGATATTTTCGGTCGATTCTGCAACGTCCTGTGTAGGATACACAACTAACTATAGTGATAAGATAACTCCATGCTCAATACAGTCAGACAGGACCGATGCATATCAAGCCATACAAGGCGGCAACGGCAGCTACAAATACATCAAATCTTCGGCAAAGGCAGCTACAAATACATCAAATCTTCGACAAAGGCAGCTACAAATACATAAAATCTTTGCGCCGTGGCGTCGAGTTTTTTTTTTTTTGGGGGGGGGGGGGGGGTGCTTTTAAATATAAATATGGGGGGGGGGGGGGGGGGGGTCCTCAAGCGGTTAACTAGCCGTAAAATTAGCGAGAACTATAAAACTCCAACATGGATTCACCTGGTTAACATAATTTATGTCGCGTTTAATTACCATGAAACTACTTCTTTCCTTGCGTTCACCGGCTGTTAATTCCTGGTTGTTCGTCCGTTTGGACTTTAGCCTTGTACCAGTAGCTGACTTTTGCATGTAAACCCGTTTTACTGACAAATTTGAGTGCAGGTATTGTTCCTTGCCACTGGACGAGCAAATGTAATCCGATTTCGAAGAAAACCATGAAACTGTCTTTAGGGAAGGAAGTACAAGTCTTGGGAGTCGAAACTGGGCCGTTTACAACAGCATGTCGTAACAGTCGACTAATTAGGGGAATCTAGTCGAAGTCGGAGTGCATCTGCTTGGAAGGCGAAAAACAAGTCTGCATACAAATAAACCAGATCTGTAAAACGTCTGTGCACACAAAGCTCAAGTTCTGAAACACGACCAAAGCCGAAATTATAAATACAATTATTCCCCCTCGAAACAGGAAACAAAATCTCAAGTAAATAAATTCTACGTTCCCTCGTACTCATTCAGATGACTGATGAATACACTCGAACGCTCTAACAGAGAGTTGGTCAAGTCACCATTTGTCCACATATGCATTGTCCGGTCACGTTTGCGGTAGAAATAGAAAACCAACAGTAGTCAGCCTCAAACACTATACACCATGTGAGACGTACGTGCAGCGATAAAGGATCATTATGTCTGCACATCGCTGTTCACAACTAGGGTAGTTTACGGCTTCGAGTAGACTGCGTCTTTGTATACAGTCAACACACTGATGACATTGACTGCGGCTTGTGTGCTTATTTCATGCGGAGAAAAATTACCGGACATTATGTCTCAGACAGGGACTATCAGCAGAGAGAACTCGGGAGTCAACCATGATGATCACTCAACCAACCAAGTACAGTTGCAGCCAGGCTATCTATCATGGGATCTCACAATCCAGCGCTACAGACAACCAGGATGATCACTCAACCAACAAAGTACAGTTCCAGCCAGGCTATCTCTATCATGGAATCTCACAATCCAGCGCTACAGACAACCAGGATGATCACTCAGCCAACCAAGTACAGTTGCAGCCAGGCTATCTATCATGGGATCTCACAATCCAGCGCTACAGACAACTAGGATGATCACTCAACCAACAAAGTACAGTTCCAGCCAGGCTATCTCTATCATGGAATCTCACAATCCAGCGCTACAGACAACCAGGATGATCACTCAGCCAACCAAGTACAGTTCCAGCCAGGCCATCTATTATGGGATCTCACAATCCAGCGCTACAGGCAACCAGGATGATCACTCAACCAACCAAGTACAGTTGCAGCCAGGCTGGCTATCTCTATCATGGGATCTCACAATCCAGCGCTATAGAGAATTCATTTCCTTGCGGGAAACATGTTAAGAATGCATGACTGCAACACTCTGGAGTTTGCTTGGAGATTAAAAGACCCTTCAATTAATAGAACGCGTTCCTGCGTGTGGCAAGATAACAGGCCACTGACCAGATATAGTAAATATTTCCAATCGTTTACTCAACGAAAGAAAAGACACTTCCGCTATCCATTTCACGCTGTATTATTCACAGTGGAAAGGTTTCTAACGTCATTCAGCGGCCCTTATTTGTCACTTCAACTTATTCTATTCGAGGCAGATGTTACTTTGAGGTAATAATTCATGTGACCTACAGAGTTCAAATAAAATCTTAGCTGAAAAGGAGGAGTAAGACACAGTTGGGATTATGTTTGCAGCAGATAGAACGAGAGAAGTTCAGCAAACAAGGTCAAGTCAGGATTACCAGTAACGACGTGGTAGGTAGATAGGTTACATCGCATATGCATCATTCAATACGTGCATCAAAAAGGAAGAACAGGAGACAAAGAAACGATGTTCCTATCACTGCATCATAACTATGTTCTTTAGAGCCTGACATTCAGCCAAAGAGGCTTCTAAATTCTAATCATTATCAGCCTCAACTGCGTTACAGACTGGCGTGGGCGATCATGCCTCTATACAATTTGCAATCTTTACTAGCCTGTACTCTATCAGTTTGTGTGCTGACACCTTTCCATGCCACATCAAAAGGCTGTCAATAGTCTCCTAGCCTTTTTCTATCTCTTTTCACAAATCTTTCCAGCTGCCATAATAGGCTCCAGTTTCTTTTTCTATCTCTTTTCACAAATCTTTCCAGCTGCCATAATAGGCTCCAGTTTCTTTTTCTATCTCTTTTCACAAATCTTTCCAGCTGCCATAACAGGCTCCAGTTTCTTTTTCTATCTCTTGTCACAAATCTTTCCAGCTGCCATAACAGGCTCCAGTTTCTTTTTCTATCTCTGGTCACAAATCTTTCCAGCTGCCATAACAGGCTCCAGTTTCTTTTTCTATCTCTGGTCACAAATCTTTCCAGCTGCCATAACAGGCTCCAGTTTCTTTTTCTATCTCTTGTCACAAATCTTTCCAGCTGCCATAACAGGCTCCAGTTTCTTTTTCTATCTCTTGTCACAAATCTTTCCAGCTGCCATAACAGGGTCCAGTTTCTTTTTCTATCTCTTGTCACAAATCTTTCCAGCTGCCATAACAGGCTCCAGTTTCTTTTTCTATCTCTTGTCACAAATCTTCCCAGCTGCCATAACAGGCTCCAGTTTCTTTTCTATCTCTTGTCACAAATCTTTCCAGCTGCCATAACAGGCTCCAGTTTCTTTTTCTATCTCTTGTCACAAATCTTTCCAGCTGCCATAACAGGCTCCCGTTTCTTTTTCTATCTCTTGTAACAGGCTCCAGTTTCTTTTTCTATCTCTTGTCACAAATCTTCCCAGCTGCCATAACAGGCTCCAGTTTCTTTTTCTATCTCTTGTCACAAATCTTTCCAGCTGCCATAACAGGCTCCAGTTTCTTTTTCTATCTCTTGTCACAAATCTTTCCAGCTGCCATAACAGGCTCCCGTTTCTTTTTCTATCTCTTGTAACAGGCTCCAGTTTCTTTTTCTATCTCTTGTCACAAATCTTTCCAGCTGCCATAACAGGCTCCCGTTTCTTTTTCTATCTCTTGTAACAGGCTCCAGTTTCTTTTTCTATCTCTTGTCACAAATCTTTCCAGCTGCCATATTAGGCTCCAGTTTCTTTTTCCAACCCCCTCAAAACCACGAAGACTATCTGCGGTATTTGTAATCAGTTGTCCTTAAGCCCTCGCCACTTTCAAAACAGACGTATCACTCATTTTGGTTGCTTTAGCAAGTGTTAATATTGTACAGTAAAACTTAATCTCTACAAGCCTCAAGCAATTGTCTGGCTGGTTTCCTAATTGTCCGCGATTTGCAGCCATTGATTTGAAGTGACTCGATATCGCATGCAAGTATTGTTTCTAACCTTCCGTGAAATGGATTCTGATTTTCGAATGCAAATTCTGGTCCGTTGTCGGACACAACAAGCCGCCTGCCTCCCTCTTGCAGTTTGATCAGATCATTAGCATCAGCCCTAGATACTTCCCTCCTGTGTGCAATGTACCCAGTCGCATTGAAGCAGCTGCAGGCTGGGTTGGCAAAAGCTGATCCAGAAACACCATCGCATCCAAAAATAATACGATATGTTTCGCACCTTGGCAGACACGCCACCTGAAATATCTGCGACGGGTCAGAACCGGGTGCCTGTAAACACACTCGCTGTGTGTGTTATCGTTATAAGCAAAGTGCTTTACATATTCAGAAACTATAGAGTCGGATGTTTTCCACACATGCGAAATATAAGTAAGTAAACTATCGGACCCATACCACTGTACTGGCGCAACCGGTACATGGTGCTTAATCATACGATCAGCAGGTCCTTCACAGAACGTCGCTCTCGTCAAACTACGCCTGACGATATTTCTTTCTCTAGCCAATAGTCCAGTGCTATTTGCCTTCATAGCCAATGCAGCTTCAATATCTTGCCTCCATCTTCGTGGAGGTCTGCCTCTGCATTGTTTTCCAGCAATTGTACCCGTCTATCGTTTTCTCCAGGCCGCCATGACTTTAACGTGGCCAAAATACCTCAGCTCTCAGGGCAGAATGCTGTTTATGAGCCAATTCTCCTGGATGTTCAGACCGTGTAAGATGCCGATGTTTGTTTTTTCTCTGTCATCATATGATGCCAGACAAATATTTGTACAGACCAAACGGCCGTCGATGGGTAATTCCGTTGTCAACATCAGAAAACGCCAGAAAAACACGCTTCTATGTATTTTTCACTTCGGGAGACTCAAGAGTTCGAGATCCTGCCTCCAACTCGACAAGCTCTGAGTTTTATTTCAGATCAGAATTTTCTCAGATGGGTTTGACAATTTATTTGCTCTCCACCGAACACCAGGAAGTAAAAAAGTAAAGATCCCTTTTTACGACTTAGGCGCATCGGGTGTTTGGGAAGAGCGTCCCATATTTTTACAGACCAATCGGCACTGGATGGGTAATGTGGTCAGCATTACGCCGGCCGTCTTTACTTCCTCAGGACAGCCATCCTGGTACCCATTTTAGGCTGGGTCGACCTGCGACGCCCCATACCATGATACAAATCCACGCAGCCAGCAGTGGGTTTCGATCGCGGTACGTTGGATTACGAGTCGGACTCGCAACGCCTAAGCCACGGACGCCGCAGAAAGTGGACTGGATGCCTAATTCTCTGGAACACAGACGAGCAGATAGAATATCTTGGGTGTCTGATGCCTCGTCAGCTACTTCAGTCCGAAAGAAGCGTTACATAAACTCATCGTATCCTAAACACGTGTTGGTAAAAGTCAGTCGTGCCTTGGTCTAAATGGGTTAATACAATAAAAGGATAAGAAAAGCATGTCATGGTTTTTTTGTTAAAAGGTAATCAGTAAAAGCACGATAAGTTCCTTGGTACCAAAAGAGTTGAAAACAAAAAACCTCAAGTTAGAAAAAGTAAAGTGAAGGACACAATAAGACGACGGCTAGGGTAGCCATACCAGGCTGTGATACTGCTAACAGAACAGAGCCCAATCTCAGCAGCTGCTGGAGAAAACTAAGTACTTGTATATGTTTCAAATATACTAAATAGTTATTAAGATTCTTATTGTCGGTGGCGTCCCTTATCTCTATTTCCATTGATCTTACTAACTGTTACAGTATGTCCCAGCACTTCCTTTTACACAATGTGCCCAAAAATGCTTACTTCTATCGTCTGATTTGTTATAAATTCTATTTGTGTCCGTACATTCGTGAGCACACAAGACACCATATGTTATCATTCTTGGTCTAAAAGACTCGCTGACCGATTTATTACCAGAATATACATAGCACATTCTCCCGTTGCTTTTTTAAAACCAGTGATCATAGCTGGGTTTGAACCCACTTATTTAGTTAAAAGCGGGTACTTTAACTAGAGACCATTCGGCGCTAGGAGATGGCCCGAGGGTGTATAAAATAGTAAACGGTGCCTAAACTAGAACTAGACACAAACTGCAATGATATTTGTAAGCTGATGTGCCTTTACATAAAACAATCACAGAAAACATGAATAATTAATCACCCGATGCCAGGGGCGACGACACAAAGAAATCAGTAGGAGAAGTCCATCACCCCTTCCCCTCTCCAACATTTTCAAAGCGAAAATGGGGAAATGTACTAGTTTAAGACATAATAATATCTATAAAACTGCTAAATGGTAATTAATATAAGAATGTGTTGAAAATAGCAGGGAATGTATACAGAAATTCTTGTACAGATAATGCGCATACGTGGTTAAAGTTTGCTGATTTGCCCCCTTACAACACTGGGGGTGGGAGGCCGCACCCTGTTCCCCCATCAAAAAATGTGTAGAGAAGAGGACTAAAAAAAAGGCCTCAAACCCGAGGTACCGGCGCCACTACCGAACAGAGACGTTCAAAAACATTCAACGTAAAAACTCAACATCACAATATGTGAGGCGGTAAATAATTCATTCTCCACTCTCTTGAAATCTCACAGCAGCACATTAGCCTCACAATTCACTACCGACAGAAAGTTCGCGGAATTAATATCCCAGTCAAGAAATATATAGACAGCAAGAGGAACATTCAATACCGACAGAATGTTCGCGGAATTAATATCCCAGTCAAGAAACACATAGACAGTAATAGGAAAATTCACTACCGACAGAAAGTAAGCGGAATTAATATCCCAATTAGGAAACATTTTTTTTTAAAGTATCCAGAAACCATCAGTTGATAATATTAACCCTTTTGCTCGTGTACTATGGATATCGCAACTCTTCGGCCTTCATTCCATGATAGGTATCGTAAATCTGGGTGCACTACCGACAGCAAGTACGCGGGATTAATATCCCAGTCAAGAAACATATAGACAGCAATACGAAAATTAACTACCGATAGAAAGTACGCGGAATTAATATCCCAATAGAAACGCACACAAAAAGACAGCAACATGAAAATTCAATACCGATAAAAAGCACACAGACTTGAATTTTACTCACAATAGAAAGCATCTCATATACTAGCATAATACAGTAGATATAGTGGCATCTAAATGCTACTGCCGGCAGAAGGCAGAGTTAGAAAACTCACAGACGGGAAACACGGTGACTAAGGCGCCACACCTTGGCTTCACTCACGGAAGAATTACAGTCCCAGAAATCTCCACAGCGCTGCTGAAATATGCCAAGATCTGAATCAGCGACACGAAAGCTCACTTTCACAGATAACCATGCACGACCAGTTAATGGCTCGTGAACTCCGCATCTCCACTGCCGTAAACTGAGTCAGTGACACATATCGCCCCACTGCCGTAAACTGAGTCAGTGACACATATATCGCCCCACTGCTGTAAACAGAGTCAGTGACACATATCGCTCCACTGCCGTAACCAGAGTCAGTGACACATATATCGCCCCACTGCTGTAAATAGAGTCAGCGCCCCACTGCCGTAGACAGAGTCAGCGACACACATATCGCCCCACTGCCGCATGAGTGAGTCAGTGGCACATATATCGCCCACTGCCGTAAACAGAGCCAGTGACACATATATCGCCCCACTGCCGTAAACAGAGTCAGTGGCACATATATCGCCCCACTGCCGTAAACAGAGTCAGTGGCACATATATCGCCCACTGCCGTATAACTGAGTCAGTGACACATATATCGCCCGACTGTCGTATAACTGAGTCTGTGACACATATATCGCCCCACTGCCGTATAATTGAGTCAGTGACATATATATCGCCCCACTGCCGTATAAGTGAGTCAATGGCATATGTATCGCCCCAATGCTTAATAAATGAGTCAGTGACACATATATCGTCCCACTGCCGTATAACTAAGTCAGTGACACATGAATCGCCCCACTGCCGTATAAGTGAGTCGGTGACACATATATCACCCCATTGCCGTATAAATGAGTCAGTGACACATATATCGTCCCACTGCCGTATAAGTGAGTCAGTGACACATATATCGCCCCACTGCCGTAAACTGAGTCAGTGACACATATATCGCCCCACTGCCGTATAATTGAGTCAGTGACACATATATCGCCCCACTGCCGTATAATTGAGTCAGTGACACATATATCGCCCCATTGCCGTATAATTGAGTCGGTGACACATATATCATCCCACTGCCGTATAAGTGAGTCAGTGACACACATATCGCCCCACTGCAGTATAACTGAGTCAGTGGCATGTGTATCGCCCACTGCCGTATAAATGAGTCAGTGACACAATATCGCCCCACTGCTGTATAAATGAGTCAGTGACACATATATCGCCCCACAACACAAACAGTTCGACATTAGAAATGCAGTTCATCATGGATGGTAGCAGAAGTCAACAACAGATCAGCAGTTGCACACGCGATCAATTTTAATCTCACAAATATTGCGACAACAGGCATCGCGCTATTTTCTGAATCTACAATTCACACCACCGCGTTGGTCATATCTGCCTTGTCATGTATTAATTCACCACCCATTGGTGCAAATCCAGACAATTTGTCTGCCTGTTCATTACCCACTACGCCGGCATAGCCTGGAGAAAATATCCAAAGTATGCTCACTACGCGTGACCTTCCTAGTGAAGCTTCCGAAGACCAATGTAGCAGCTTCAAAGTTAATACTTATGATTCCAAAGCAGCGTTTCTAGTCTGGTGGTCAAAGTTCCAGAGTTTCATGTTATTGTACCATTGTCCTGTTGTGCATTATATGTCACATAGGGCTCGCAGTCTGTTCCTCCATTCCATTCTGTGCAATCAGTTCAATATCATGGATAGAATCCAGTCCAGTAGCTTTGGCCTCTCTCATCAACGTTAGTCTTAGGGTTTATTTTGGGCGTCCTTGTCTGATTAATTTTTATTTTCTTATTTTAATGTCTGTTTGGTGATTCTCTGCTGGTTTCTTTTCAGGATGTGTCTAATGTAGCGCTATCTTCTCTGTCTTACAACTGTTGATACTAGTGGTCACCCATATATTTTTCTTATTTCTTCACATATTTCGAATTCATTCTGTTTTATTTTTATCATTTTCCTGAGACATTTGTTTTCGAATGCACTTAGTTTCGTTCAATGACTTTAATGGTTTTACAACCTGCGTATGTTAAAACTGAAATAACACTGGAACTGGGAATATATTTAAGTTGGTTTTAAAACTATATAATTTTGAGTTCCATATTTTGTTCAGGCTATTAAGAGCTGCTGATGATGACTTGCCAATGCGTGTTATAATTGTTTCTCTGTACTTTCTCCACTATCAATATTACTACCTAAATAAGTAAACTGGTCTGTTACTTTAGTTACGCTTGTCTCCAGTGTTACATCTGCTTGATCTGTTATTGGTCTTCAATATATTTGTCTTTTTACAACTTATGTGATGCTATATTTGCTAAATCATAGGTTTCCCTTTGTCCAAGATGTGATTGTGTGTGTGTATATATCAGTTAAGCAGGAAAATGTGTGAGGTCTAAAGGTCTTATCTAATGTGGAACTCGGTTCCAGAGCTCTCCCAGACAGATGGAAATAGTAACCAAACACTGTAGATCAAATACAATTTAACGTAATAATAACGAATTAAGAAGAAAAACAATAATCACGCCCAAGATGAAATTTAAGAATTGAAATAAACAAGCTGACGTCAGAGCAGCAACTGCAACTTGTCATTTTCCTATCAACAAACGGAAATTACATCCGACAACAAAACGAAACGGTAATGCGTGATGTGTTTTGAACTGTAGCAGAGTTGATAGCTTCCGAGGTGAGCGCACATATATCCAGGCATTTTTATCACAAGAATTAGGAGTCAGCTGGAAACAATTTTGTCGACGGACACTTCAAGGAAAATAACCAAGAGAAACAAAAACATCGGAATTAGAAGTTTCCCCGAAAGATGTAGGTAGAGTGGAAACTTCCTGTTTGATCCACGGGGTAAGGTAGGTGTGAAAATGTATAAAATCATTCATGGCAACACAAAATTAAATGTATTATTAGTCCGCCAATGTATACTTCTTTCTCTCCCTCCCAATCACAACAAAAGACATAACATTGATCAAATTCATCTGACTTTCGGGCAGTCAAGCATGGACTCTTTTCGTTTCCCTCTTCTACAGCTGATCGTTCCAGCAATCATAATGTTCTCCAATGACTCTTAGTTTGCCTCTTCTACAGTTGATCGTTCCAGCAATCATAATGTTCTCCAATAACTCTCTTTGTTTGCCTCTTCTACAGTTGGTCGCTAAATCAATCATAGTGTTCTCCAATGACTCTCTATGCTTGCCTCTTCTACAGTTGATCGCTCCAGCAATCATAGTGTTCTCCAAAGACTCTCTATGTTTGCCTCTTCTACAGTTGATCGCTCAGCAATCATAATGTTCTCGAATGACTCTCTTAGTTTGCCTCTTCTACAGGTTATACTTTCTGGCAATCATAATGTTCTCCAATGACTCTCTTCGTTAGCCTCTTCTACAGTTGATCCCTCCGGCAATCATAATGTTCTCGAATGACTCTCTTAGTTTGCCTCTTCTACAGGTTATACTTTCTGGCAATCATAATGTTCTCCAATGACTCTCTTCGTTTGCCTCTTCTACAGTTGATCGCTCCAGCAATCATAATGTTCTCCAATGACTCTCTCCGTTTGCCTCTTCTTCAGTTGATCGCTCCAGCAATCATAATGTTCTCCAATGATTCTCTTCGTTTGCCTCTTCTACAGTTGATCACTCCAGCAATCATAATGTTCTCCAATGACTCTCTTCTCATTACAGGTTTGAAGAAAACTGGCTGCCCCTTTCTGTGAGTTGTATGTTATTGTCTAATTTCATAAGCCATCTTTTGAACTTTTACCTTATATGACAATGGAAGTAGTAAAGGAAATGAAACATTACAGAATTAGTATTGTAGGAGTATGTGAAACTAGATGGACTAGGGCGGGGGAAAGTATTCTAAATTCAGGGGAAACTATTTTGTTCTCTGGACACACAGAGGTAAATTCTCCCCACAGTGAAGGAGTGGCTCTGATGCTATCAAAAGAAGCAGACAGGGCACTAATAGAATGGGAAGTTGTGAGTCCCAGAATAATGAGAGCGTCATTTAGAACAGCAAAACAAAAGGTGAACATGTGGGTAATACAGTGTTATCCACCAACAAATGATAAAGAGGTATCAGTTAAGGAAAAATTTGACATGCAGCTTCAAAATATTATAAATAATGAAAGAAAGTGCAATATAACAATTTTGACGGGTGACCTGGATGCTAAGATAGGATCAGATAACACAGGTTATGAAGAGATTAGGGGAAGACTACAGGAGCAATGAATGAAAATGAAGAATTAATCAACAATTTCTGTGCAGGAAACCAGTATGTTATTGGTGGAAGTATTTTTCTTTATAAAAGTATACATAAAGCAACATGGAAATCACCAGACCATTAGACAACCAATCAAATTGATCACCTATGTATTAACAAACAGTTTAGATCATCCCTTTATGATGTTAGGGCTTTCAGGGGTGCCTATGTATTTACTGATCATTTTCTGTTGCTAAGTAAAATCAAGTTGAAACTTAAACGATATATACCGTCTATAATTATAGAAACCGGTATAATGTAGGTTATCTCAGGGATAACGTCAAGGAACAATTTTCAGTAACAGTCTCTAATAAATACCAGGTGTTGCATCAGTTATTCAGCCAAAAAGAAATTAAAAAAAGATGGGAGGAATATTTTAAAGAACTTTTGAACCCGTCGGGAATACATGAAACAGCAGAATTCCATTCAAGGGCTCCAGATCATCTAGAACCACACATCCTGCGGGATGAAGTAGAGAAAGTTATCAAAACAAGTAAAAGACACAAAGCAGCTGGTATCGACGGAATAACAACAGAAGTCATCCAGGCTGGAGGGGACACTATGATCACCTGGCTGGAGAGAATTTTCAATAGAGCATGGGCAGAGAGAAAGGTACCAGTGGATTGGCAAAGATCAGTTGTAGTACCTATCTGGAAGAAAAAAGGAAACAAGAGAGAATGTGGAACTTATAGAGGAATATCTTTACTAAGTCATGTGGGGAAAATGTATGCAAAGATCTTAGAAGGTAGGATAAGAGCAAAGGTTGAACCTCTACTGAGTAAAGCACAATTCGGTTTCAGGAAAGGGCGAGGTTGCACTGATGCCATATTTGCACTAAGACAAGTCTGTGAAAAGACACTCGAATACGATAAAGAGCTGAACGTGGTCTTTGTAGATCAAGAGAAGGCATTCGACCGTGTAGACAGAGATGTGCTGTGGAGAATTCTTGACGATTACGGAGTGCAGGGTCAATTATTAGACAACATCAGAGCCCTCTATGAAAAAAGTGAAAGTGCAGTAAGAACATCTAGTGGTCTTTCTGAATGGTTCAAAGTCACAACTGGTGTCAGACAAGGATGTGTACTGTCACCATTACTTTTTCATAACATACATGGATAAGATCACTGTAGAAGCAAACCCAGACGTGTATGCTATAAACGAATTACTTTTTGCTGATGATCAAAGCATACTGTATCAAAATGAATATGATCTACAGGAACATCTGACTACTCTCAACAACAGCTGTTTACAACATAATATGAGAATCAGTACAGAAAAAACAGAAGTTATGAAGATCAGCAGAACACACAGGCCACTGAATATAAATGTTGGAAGTGCCAAAATCAAGCAAACCAAAGAGTTCAAATACTTGGGCAGTATATTTACAGAGGATGGAAGAATGGACAGAGAGATAGAAACAAGAATACAGAAAGCAAATGCTGTCACATACCAACTATCACCTCTGCTTAAACATCCAGATATAACCATGAAGACCAAAAGACAATTGATAAACACCATCTTCATTCCGACACTCTGCTACCAGTGCCAGACATGGACAATCAACAAGACCCACGAAAGAAAAATAGAAGCCTGTGAAATGAAATGTCTAAGAAAAGCAGCAAATAAGACCAGACTAGACAGGATAAAGAATATAGACATTAGAAACACTGTCAAAACTACACCATGTTTAGACTACATAGAACATCAAAGAATGAAATGGTTTGGACATCTAACCAGGATGAAAAATGATCAAATAACATCACAAATTTTCAACCAAAGAAGCTCAGGATATAAGGCAAGAGGAAGACCAAGGAAACGGTGGATTGACGGGGTCTCCGAAACCTGCCAAAAGCATGGCCTCAGAACATCAGATGCTGCCCGCCTTGCTTACGACAGGAACTTGCATCTCCCCACAACGCTTAGCGGCATACGTGGAAGGAAAAAGTAAAAGTAAAGTAAGTAAGCATCAGTTAGCTGAAAATGTAAGCACTGAAGTCTGCTCGAATTAGATCAAGGAAATCTGGAATGAATCTTGTGTAGAAGTTCTTGGCAAGAAAGAACAGAGATATAAAGCGTGGATAACACCAGAAAACATTATATTGATTAAAGAAAAGAAAAGTTAAAAGGCAGACTTAAACAATAGCAAAACTAGAGCTGCTAAAGCTAGAGCTCAGGATAAATACACAAAAGCCAATAAGTAAGTTAGGAGGCGCAGAAGAGCAGATAAAGTGAAATATCTAAATATCCAGCGGAGACAGCAGCAGCAAAAGGAAACTTTAGAGAACTTTACAGTAACACAAGAAAATTAGTAGGTAAATACAGTCAGCCAACTGGATCAATTAAAAATAGTCAAGGAGAGGTATTTACTAAAACTAAAGATCTGATGGACAAATGGGCTGAATGTTTTGAAATACTTCTAAATAGACCAGGCCCAAAGGTTTCTCCAGATATCTAGTCTTCAGAAATGGTTCTGGATATCAACTGTGAGATACCATTTAAACATAAAATTAGAAAAGCTATCAATCTTCTCAGGGAAGGAAAGGTGGCAGGTCCAGATTATACCCCAGCAGAAGCTATTAGGGCATCAACTAAATTGCTACACAGATTATTCAGTCAAGTCTGGGAGACCGAAGAAATACCTGCAGACTGTAGAGAAGAATATCTTGTAAAACTGCCCAAAAAAGTGATCTACAGGAGTGTGAAAACTATAGAGGAATTATGTTGCTGTCAGTTGCTGGAAAAATACAATTATTTTGGAAAGATTAAATGCTGCTATTGATAAAAAGCTAAGAGATGAACAGGCATGTTTTCAGCCAAACAGATCCTGCACTGACCAGACAGCAACATTGCATATAATAATAGAGCAAAGCACTGAATAAAATTCACCATTTTACATTGGATTCAAAGACTATGAAAAAGCATTCAACAGCATTGATAGGGAATCTCTCTGGAAATTGATGGGGCACTATGGAATCCCACAGAAAATTATTAACTTAGTAAAGGCAACATATAAAGACATGAAATGTTGAATTCTTCATGAGGGAAAGCTAACAAATAAATTTAAAATAAAAACAGGTGTGCGACAGGTATGTCTTCTGTCACCTCTCCTATTTTTACTGGAAACAGACTGGATTATGAAGACAGTAACCGCTAACACTAGGAATGGAATTCAGTGGACCCCTACAAAACAGCTTGATGATCTGGACTTTGCTGATGATATTGCTCTTCTGTCCCATTCACGGAATCAGATACAATATAAATACTAGATGTGAGATCACAGCAACTAGGTTTAAAATCCATAAAGGAAAGACAAAGATAATGAGAATAAATCAGGCAAATAGTAGTGTGGTTTCTCTTAATGGCACCCCACTCCAAGAAGTGGAGTCGTACAGCTATTTGGACAGTAATGTAGATAAAGATGGGGGAACTGATAGAGAAAATAAGAATACAAAAAGCAAGAGGAGCTTTCACAGCATTAGGCAGTTTGTGGAAGTCAAAAGAAATTAAAAGACATAGTAAAATTGATATTTTTAATTCTAATGTCAAATGAGTACTTTTTTATGGAACGGAAACATGGAGAACAACTAAGGCAATTACTAATAAACTACAGTTAACTGGGGCCTGCATAAATAAAATGGTATGATAGAATCACTAATGTAGAGCTCTGGAAGAGAACTAAGCGAGCTCCAGTGGTAGAAGAAAAGATGCTAGTGCTGGATAGGACACACATTGAGAAAACTGGAGAAAGATATAACTAGAATGTATTTGCACTGGAACCCACACAGGCATAGGAATAAAGAAAGGTAAAAAAAAAACAGAGAAGGGTGCTGGAGAATGAAGTTAGAAAGATGGGGAGGACATGAGGAGAGCTGCATGCTATAGCAAAAGAAAGAATGACTTGGTGTGATTTGGTTGAGGGCCTATGCTCCATTGGAGGCTAGAGAGGCAGAAGAAGAATATGTTCAAATGTCTTGTGTCCAGCACCGGACAAAGTATGGCAGCAGCCAACTGAAATATTTCACACACATGTAATTGCCACCTTTCCGTCTTTCCAGACGAAAGTGTTATACTGGCCTATGAGGAGGTATGGGACTCACAGACCATGGCGATGGCAAGTGTGACTAGCAAGACTCACCCACATAAAGAAAAGATTATAGCATGGGATTTCAGGACCTTGTGTTTGTGTTTAGTTAGTTTCTTCTCAGACACTCAGCTCTCATCCTTTCTGCAATCATTTTTTCCTTCTTTCTCATTCCCTTCCTGATGTGCTCCCTCCATACAACACCGTCTGTGGCATTTTGTTCTGACGACGCCACTTCAAAACCGGTATCATTTATGTCCAGCTTGCCCACAACTTTACATCGTAGTGGACGTCAGCCTCAATATATTCTACCCATATTCAATCACCACAGAGGATGTCCTTACGGACTATGCCATCCTAAATTCTCCATGTTGACCAAGCCGCCTGAGCCTTCCTAGACAGAGCATTGAGAAAACTGTTGTAATAGCTGCTCTTTCCAGTACCTCAGTGTTTGTGATCTTCTCCCGCCACTCAATGCCGAGGATTCTTCTTAGGCATCGCATGTGAAAGCTATTTAGCCATCTCTCCTGGTGCAAATAATCTGATTAAGTTTCACTGCAATAAAGCAGAGTGCTAAGAACACAAACCTGATAGATAAAGAGTTTTTGTTCTAATCGTTAGGTTTCTGTTCTCCTAAACTGTTTCTTAATCTGCTCATTTTTGTTGTTGTCTTACCTATCCTGATATTGATTTCTCAGTAAAGCGATAGTTTGTTATTCACAGTGGATTCCAGATAGGTAAAATAAATGGTCAACTGTCTCCAGTTCTTCACCATAAATCAAGACTGCAGGTCTATAATTAACATCTTGATTATAACCGTTGTTTTCTTTCTGTTGATTGTTAGTCACATACATGTAAAGCTAAGTAAATTATACTACACTCCCAATAAGAACTGACTCATCCTGCTACATAACAATCCATCTAACAATCACCCACCTACCCTTTGGTTTATTATGCATAACCAAACATACGCACATGTGCACTATCCTGACATAGGCAACATATCCCAACAGAGACACTAACACTGATACTTACCAACTTGTTTATTTTTCGCAGTGTGAACTGGGTTCTCGTACTGAGTTCGTCTATTTACATGGCTGGAAAAAAAATGTAGCTTAGTAAAACGAGCCTTGTCATGTGATATATATGACAACATTAAACAAACAAGACCAAAATTAATGTACAGCAATACATTATATAACTCAAGAAACATGCAGAAAAAAAAAGACACCTCTAGGCAACTGCTGGTATCAGCACAGAGAAGGTGACATTTCAGGCACATCAGGGAAAGAAGCAAAGACAATTAGATCACAAATAGGGTTGTTCTGAATCTAGCGCTAGAATATTTGGAAGTAGCTAAAGGAAGTTATGTGTGGATCTATGGTAGTCATTTCTCGCAGAATGCTTCGAAATGGCCTTTTAAACCTCTTCAAATCAATCAATCTACATATCTGGAGTGGGTGTGTAGTGTTGATAACTTTGTATTATTAGTTATTTGCTGGTATTCGGTATCAGAACTTGGTAAGTCTCTGAACGGTTGTGAATGATAGGAGGCTTCTGGGCAGGCATGACGTCATGTCCGCTGTTGCTAGGTGATTTCGTAACCACAACAAGCTTCGACAGTCGTATTGTTTTCAGAACATATTTCAGTCAGTCTTGGTTTTGACTTCATCGCCTATCCCGTATTTTCCCCATTAGTGGAAAGGGTACGTTAGAAGGAAGGGTAACTAATGGAGATCTGTCTAACCTTTGCTATAGAACTGTATCCAGGAATTATTCGAGTTATTGATCTGGTGCTCACTCTAGGAAACTAAATGGATTCTAAGATAGAGGTGACCAACTTTCATGGTTGGGAATAACCTCAAGTTTATCTGAGCATGAGGAGATGGTAAGGATGTTGATTGATTAGGTGCCTGGGATACGGTTCGCTCATGGGTGTTGCTTTGTGTTTTTCAGGTTATGAAGATCCAACAAGTGTCAGTGTCTAGTAGACTGAATTCATATGCTACCACCCATTGCTCTGTTGAACGTGTGGACAATACTTGAGTCGACGTCTTCCGAGCTCAGGTTGTTTGTCCTCGATCAACGCCAGAAACTGCTTCGTGCTTGTGAAGTCACGCTGAGAAGTTCGGTAATGTGAAGATCTATTCCCGCATCTAGAGAAGCAACCTCGTTCTTGAGAAGTCCTGTCGTAACATACGACAGTCTGAAACTTCACTCCAGCATCCTGAGGAGCTACAAGATCTAAACAGATAAGTCAAAGTGACACTTTAAGGCAGCTTGATTCTAAAAGGGCCTTTGCAATCTATCCGACTCCTCAGCTATGATGATGCTGGGTAGAAACGTAGAGTAGGAAGAAGACTCTTTCACTAACATTGTTATTTATAGAATTCAATATTCTTTCAGTTAATTCTTCTAGTTATTTTGTATCAGCTTGGTTACAAGGAACTTATTACATTGAATTTCGTGTTCATCTGCCTTCTAGTTCTTAGGAGAGTTTTGTCTAATTGGAATTCATTGTGGCATTTATAAACGTAGTCTTGTCTTATTGTATTCACTGTTGAGTATTTGTTTGACTGGACTTGCATTGTTCCAGTCTGGGGGCAAACAGTGGTGAGGACGTCTGGCCGAGAGGTACCCAAGTGTTCATAATAACCCTGTGGAGTCAGAGCTCGTGTCACCTGATCGCTGAGACAGGTTGAATGGAAAGTTTGAACCGAGGGTTAGGCCTCTAGACGAACGAGAGCCACCATTCAAAACACTCCTGTCTCAGAGCACCTGAGGGATTTGTGAAAATATCCTGTAAGTAAGGTGCGCCACAAAACTGCCATACGACAGGGTCACAACATGCTTATCCATCAGGTCAGGAGAATGGCAGTCTGACATCACAAGGCCATTATTGGTGACTCATGTCAAGAAACTACAAGGGCAAGCTGAGGCCTACACCTTTGTAGGTGATAGATTATTCTTATTTGAGTATGTATGTATCAAAGAACAACAAATAAAGTGGTTTGGACACCTAACATAAATGCCCTGGTACTATCTGCCACAGTGAGCCACACTAAAACGTTACAACGGGTATAGAGTGAGTGGAAGACCTCGGAAAAGATGGAGTGATGGCATTAAGAACAGCCTTACAGAAATGAACATCAGTCTTAATAGTGCTCTTGACAGAGCTCATCAACGTACATTATATCTCCCCCCGACACTTTGATGAGGCACAAGGTGGAAGAGAAGAAGAAGAAGAAGTAGAGTATTATGTTATTCTGTGTGAATACAGATGTACATGTATGAAAGAAAAGTGGTACTATCTTGTATCAGGACATTTTATGCCTATAGCTCTGTCAAAACTTTGTTTACTATCTGTTCTGCTGATATAACAATGGTGTTGTACAGACTCTCTTACAGTCTCCATCCTTAGAGCAGACCTCTGAGCTATGGTGTGTGTATATAGGTAGAGTAGGAAATAGGCATATGAGGTATGAGATGATTGCTAATCCTGGTTTTTCCTTCTGACACAGGATTGTAAGTTCACTGGAGGCCAGATTGACAACCACCACATATCTACATCACCAAGTATTCCTTACCACCAGCAACCAGAAGATACTACTATGGGACCTGGCGACATTTCTGTTTCGACATCCAGGTAGTGACTAAATCGTTCACTGGGAGAGATCCATCTCCAGGGAGCTGCCAGGTGAAGCCAAAGGTTGCCTGTCATTGTTGTCTACATGATTGGTGACAATAGTCTATTTTATACATTATAAACAGTTGCAGCAGTTTTGGTATTGAGGAGTTGAACAGTAACTTTGTACCAGATATGAAGTGAGGTGCTACAGTGGACCAGACCTGTATACAGATGAGTGATATTCCAGCAGTTGTGGTCACTCTTAACCCGAATTGCCTAGTCCACTGTGCCATGATTTTACAACAGTGCCATGAAGACAAATAAAGTGGTTTGGACACCTAACATAAATGCCCTGGTACTATCTGCCACAGTGAGCCACACTAAAACGTTACAACGGGTATAGAGTGAGTGGAAGACCTCGGAAAAGATGGAGTGATGGCATTAAGAACAGCCTTACAGAAATGAACATCAGTCTTAATAGTGCTCTTGACAGAGCTCATCAACGTACATTATATCTCCCCCCGACACTTTGATGATGCAACTGGGAGCAACTCTTGTTCTAGTCAAAAATGAATTGTTTTTGTCTCCTCAGTGTTATTGATTTTATTGAATTCTTTTGCCTTATCCTTGAATTGGTTATACTGATTACAGAATGTTTTGTGAAATTTCCATTCTTGGTTTAGTGTCCATCCTTCACTGTTCCTAGTTGTCTGGAGTGTGTGTAATAACACTATATTGCATATTTTACTGTGTTTCTTATGTTGACTAGGATAGGAGACTATCTAGTCTTGGGGCTTATTTGAAGTAGTGAGGAAGTCAGGCCAAGTTGCGCCTAGGAATATTTTAGGTTCTGCAGTGCCATAATTTACTTCACCTCACCCTGAAGTAGGTTGGATGTTCTTTGGAGCTGCGGGATTCCGCCTAGACCATTGCGAGCCAACATCTCAACATTTTGTAACTACTTCAGAGTGCTATTTGGTTTATCAGGGGAAAACTCTTACCAAGGCACAGGACACCATCAGTATGTGACAAATAGCAGTTGTCTTGCCCCATGGCACAGGTGTTTAAATCTCCACAGACCTGAGCTCCTGGTGTTCTGCATCAGTAGAATCGATGGCATTCTCCACGTCATAGTCTTGTACTTTCAGAAACATGTATCAAGGTTGGCGTCTTGAACAGCAAGATTTAAATGGGTACCAGGTAGAGTCCTGGGAAGTAAAGACGGCCGGCGTGTTGCTGAAAATGCATGGCGTTGTTTATAACATCTAGGTCTAGCTTAAAACACATGAAGGCTTCGAAAAGGGTATTTGACTTTCCAATCATCTGGATGATTTCTGGCTTCCCTTTTCATTACATGACAGACACGCAAATTGGATCTTTCTTAAAGTTATGCATACTGTTCTACTTTCATTGTAGCCATCTCCATGCAATAGTCCATTATTCTAGCAGTCTAAGGAAACATTCCTCCGATTGTATAATGCTGCCGACTCAAGGCTCATACTAATGTGTTCTATTCCAAAATTCACAGCCATTCGTTAGAACAGGTATAGTCTGCATACTTACTCAATATAATACACTCCGTAATGAGGATCTTCAACCTTCTCCCATCCAAACGGCAATTCTGAAAGGAAATATAACATATAACTTAGAATGTCAGTTGATATATTCTAGAGACACGACTGTACACATCACTGATAAATGGCCGTAAAAGTAACACTACCGAGAAAATGATATAAAAAATGTGTAAACTGAAGCAGGAGGGGTAAGAGAAGATAGAGCAGACAGCAAAGATGGAAAGAGAACAAGCAGAGGGTGAATGGTATTCCAAGCGAGAAAACTAAGGGATTGGGAAAAAAAAGAAATTACACGGAAAAAGAAAGAAAACACAGAGAGGGGGGGGGGGGAGAGAAGGAGAGAGTGTGCATGTCTGCGCGTGTGAGAGAGAAAGAGAGAGAGACAGAGAGACAGGTAGCCAGAGAGAGGGGGAGGAAGAGAGCTAACCACCAAGGAGACACAAACTAAATAGACATATCTAGTGTTTAAAAACAGGAAGCCTGCGCGAGAGCACTCTTTGACTCCTCTCTGAAACGCTGTTCTAGATATATGAACAAGTTGCTGTGAAATGTTCAGCCAGGTAACTCTACCTCCGGAGCAATCAATCACAGAGGAAATGCATACTGTCGCCACTTCTATGCAAGATTCAGCAAAACTTGCGCAAACGGGTGAAGACAAAACACGCACAAGAGAAAAAAAAAAAGAAAGATTCTTTTCTTCACCTTCGCCTCCGATAACACTAACATTTGGGAATATTACGTGGTGAGGTCTTCAAACTCTTCTACGGTGGGACTCTCGTGTGACTGTCTAAAAGCCACGAGAACGGTCATTTCTATACGGTCCTCCGTGGAAACCAATAACCGGGTACAAAGAGAATTTAATAAAAGAAGTCTCCCCTGATAACTAAAACAATAGAAGAAGCGAAACGCACGTCCATAACATTAGTCAAGAAGTAAGCATTCCCGTAAGGAACAGCAACAAATTAGTCATCGCTTGACTGATCATCCCAGCAGAATGTCCTGATACCAAGCGCTACACTTTACAGTGAGATTACAATTGATCGCGTGGGCAACTGCTGATCTGTTGGTGAATCTCTGCTACCATCAATGATGAACGGCATTTCTAATGTCGGACTGTTTGTGTTAGCACTTCGGATGGCTACCGTATGCTTTAATGCGTGTGTATGCTAGATATGCTGAGACGGCAGTCTGTCAATCTTTTTACAAGGGACTGTGATAAACATTCTGTGTGTTTTTCGTTGGCACAGGAGCGGAGCAAAGATGGGGTGACCCGTTTGTTATGAAGCTGAAACTAAGACTACCAGACACTTTAAAGTGATACAATAGATGCAGGGCAAGGGAAACGCCACGCAACCTGTAGAACGCAAAGGTAACCTTAGAGAAAAATATGAGTAACAAACATATATATATATAAAGTACAAAAAGAGAGCACAAAGGCCAACCACCCAAAGCCCCCCCCCCCCCCTCCCTTTTCGATGAGGTGACTGGAGGAGCAGAAGAAATAAAGAAATGTTTGTGATCCACAGATGACACTCAAGACTTGGCGTTACCTGCTACATGAAAGCATAAACAGAAGCAAACCGTACTGATACAATCAGTTTCGGCTATCGTCGTGTAAGTTGTGAGGGAACTGTTCTCTCTGTGGGTAAAAAAAAAAAAGGGGGGGGGGGGGAATGGGGATAGAATAGACCTACTGCTCACTTTTGAACAACAAGCATGTCGTAAAAGTCGATTAATTACTGATGCTTTCTTCGAAGTCGGAGTGCATTTGCCTGAGAGGCTACGAAACAAAACAAAAAATAAGCGATAGCTGTTCACGGCCCGGTGGGCTCCAGCAGAATAAACAGCTCCAGGAGGTCGTGAGCTGTAGAAATGGACGTGGACACAAAACTGGAGTTCTGCAACAAGACCAAAGGTCCGGAAGCCCATGAACAATTAGAACTCTAAGGCGAAATTTACAGCCGGGAAAACGAAGAATAAATAACCAACACTGCCTAAACAAGAAGACTGACTGTCAACGAATTTGATTAAAACTAGTATCGACTAAATGAAAACAACAGAAGAAGCGGAACTCACGAAGATAACCTTAGCATTCAAGATCAGCCATACGTGAAGTTGTTTTATGCTTGCTGAGATGCTGATTAGGACAATGGGGCATCTGCGGATCTGTCTGAAGTGTTGGAGATGACAGTTCGTACTGATCCATCGCATGTAACCAAAAGTGTCGACTGCGTGAAAGGTCTTCAAAAGGACGTCGGTCAATAAAGCCTCTGTTAGGCAAACAATACACAGTGCAGAGCAAGCGAAACGCGCAGATAACAGCCAGGAAGACTCACAAAAGTAACAATACACTGCACTAAACGATGTTTTTAAAGACTCAGTTTAATTAATTACCTCCTAGGTGAAAACAACAGGAGAAGATAAACTCGCGCAGATAACATCAGCAAGGAAGAACAATCATAAATAAAACCAACACTGCCTTGAACGACGAAAGCTCTTTCATGAGGCTTAGTTCTACAAATTACTGGTTGCGTACAACTGCTGGAACACACTGTACGGAGCAGAGAAACATAACAACACAGCTGAGGGCCGAAGAGAGAGAGAGAGAGAGAGAGAGAGAGAGAGAGAGAGAGAGAGAGAGAGAGAGAGAGAGAGAGAGAGAGAGAGAGAGAGAGAGAGAGATACAGGCGGAGGCTGTGCATGGTGTCACAGCCAGACGTATGCAACACACGAAGAGCCAGAATAAAAGCCGATAAAGGGGAATGAAAAATGTTAGGAGATGATAAGGTGTAAAGGAAATGACTTATCAAGCGAGAACGCACCATCTACTTATTAGTTGAGCCGGGTTGAGCACCGAAAGCATGGAGGACATTCCCATAAGCGCCCCGTCCCCATCAACAGCTGGCAACGCCGAGTTCCAATACGGTTGGTGCCAATAGCAGTTTGGGGACATGTATCCACCTACTGTAAGCTTCATGGCACCATACTGTACAAGTATTTCTAGTAGCGGACCAACAAGCAGGTGAAAAAATGGGAAGGATAGAGGACTTTGGTGGCAGTGAATCCACATCACTCGCCAGAATGGCAGACTTGGGAATTAAGATCGGCACAGCAAAAAACGAGACGCACACCAGACACGCCAGAAGACTTGTTAATCAACATAGAACTGGTACTATTAGCCATCGGACGTTGGGGTTCATACTGAGGGGAGGATCTGAGCACCTATGGACATAACCGGAGTGCAATGAGGATCACCCAACTAACTAACTAACTAACTAACTAACTAACTAACTAACTAACTAACTAACTAACTAACTAAGCAGGTGAAAGACGCTGGCAACTGTCCTATGACCCCCAGTCAGAAAACGAGATAGCAGCGCGTTAACGTTCCGCCCCCATAATGGAGACTGGCTGCAGTGCACCCTTGCTGTCTATGGAAACATTACGTGATGAGGTAACCAAACTCTTCCACGGTGGGACTCTCGTATAACTATCTGAAAACCACGATAACCGCCCCTTTTTCTGACCGGTTCTCCGTGAGAACCGAACCCTGGTAGGACGAGAAATTAATTGTGCGGTCATCCTACTGATCTCTAAGCATCAGAGCCGCACAGTAGAACCACAAGAACGTCCTTGTTTGGGAGTGTACATGGCCAACCGAAAAGCGGGAGATTCAACAACATAAAGAAGATAGCTGCTGACAGAGATGCATGACACGGGAGGACTTGTGGTGTGCTGCAAGCCCTGGCAAGAGATTAGACAGCCGTGAGTTGGCTGAGGACCTGTGCAAGGGGAATATGGAGCAGAATATAGTAATGGTTCATGTGTGTTATAATTAGCACTTTTATATAGCTTCGCGCTAAGAATAGGCATTTACACGCACTCATTTCTGATAATTAGGTTTAGGGTCATGATCTTATAATAGTCATTTAAAATGCAGTGTTAGATCTAACAATAAGTACACTCTCGACCACATGTCAACAAACACGATATCAGACGAGGCCTGGAGAAAGCAGCGCCATATATTTCCCTTCATCTGGAGTCTAAGGTCGTTTTCGGGGTTACCATAAACTGAGTCTGGTCAATTCTGTTGACGTTTAGTGTCATTTCAGTGACGTAAGGCATATTAGATTTAGAGTTGTTCAACGCTGCTTCGGAGTGAACGAACATCTGGATTGTCACCATTTACCTATAAGTTAAATAAAACAACCGAAGAAGAGGATTTGGCGATGTACACCAACAGAAGGATTAGAGAGAAAGAGAGGATGAGAAGAACAAGAATAAGAAGAAGATGATGAAGAAGAAGAAGAAGAAGAAGAAGAAGAAGAAGAAGAAGAAGAAGAAGAAGAAGAAGAAGAAGAAGAAGAAGAAGAAGAAGAAGAAGAAGAAGAAGAAGAAGAAGAAGAAGAAAGGGGGGGGAAAGAAGGCGGAAGCTGATATCCCACAAAAACATCTCGTTCACAATGGCTATTTCAGGTCTAAAGCACATGCCAAAAAGATGAGCTGACTTTGCTAGAGAACACACTGTGTGATAACCTGCATACAAGCGTTCGTAATAACTGCATCAAAACAAGCTGCAGGAACGCCGTGGCGGGGGAAGGCACTTTTCAACATGTTTTCAAAGTACGTCGCTATAGGTGCACGTGATAAGCTCTGCTCCCACGTGCCTCATCTCAGGGTTGCCATATTGGCATTTTTTATGCCAGATTCCACAAATCAGGCATATTTGAAATTGAACTGGCATAAGATAATGAACTGGCATATTTGGGTTTTTCCTGGCATTTCTTATCAAGATGTGCTCACATTTTCTTCATGGTTCCTCTGTTATAAACACGCAAATTTACTAAAAGCAATGAAGACCTGCAGTTAAAATCTTTATTTAAGTTTGACTTTGTTGTGATGTCCTGGTACGGACTAACGGAGATTCGCGCCATTTCTTATTGTTTTGTTGTCTTTTTAAACGGATCGTGACTGCTATAAACCTCTGTAATTTATGATAATTTACTATAATATATGCGAAATTTAAAACGAAAACCCACCACTGATACCAAGTGATTCAGACTGTTCAGAAACTACTTGAGGACAGAAAATAGATAGGATAAAGACTTAGTTCTCTCTGTGATAGATTTTATTACTTTTTCCAATGGCCACGTCATCCAAAAAATGTAAAGCATCTAATGACAGCAATCGCAAGTATATTAGTATTTGGCAGAAAACATACTTATGGCTCAAAAGATCTTCAGACGGATCAGAGGCAGCATATTGTAAACTGTGTCAGTGCACTGTTGCACCAAGAATTACTAGCATTTCAAATCATGAAAAATCCGAAAACCACAGGATGAAAACTCCGTCAAAACGCCAGTCACAGCTTATTACAACAATGACTCCTAGGCAAAGTAATGATAAAGTTAAAGCAGCAGAGTTGCAACTTGCTGTAGGCATGACCTGCCATTGTGCAATACGCTCAAATTATCATCTAAGTGAAATCACGAAAGCGCATGGTCAAGGGAGTACATTGGAGCACATACAGTTGCATAGAACTAAATGTTTATGCTTAATAAAAAAAATATTATATCGCCTGCACTTAAGAATGACCTTACTGATGATTTTCGGAACAAGAAATATGCCATAATTATAGATGAGTCTACTGACGTTTCCACTCAAAAGTACGTGTGCATTATAGTTAGTTTTTTCAGTGACAGGAAAAATGAAATATTTACTGGATTTCTTGCTTTAATTTCCTTGCAAGTGGCTACAGGAAAAAACTTATTTAATTTCATTGATAAGGAAATCAAAAGGTGTGGTCAGAGTCTTACAAATTGCATTGGGTTTGCGGCAGATGGCGCTTTAGGTATGGTCCAGAATTAAAGATGTGTCTCCTTCGCCATCAAATATTGGTTCCTTACTGTCAAAAATACCTCAGTGGTTTTGTCATAGTGATTTAAGATGAGAAGCCTATAAAGAACTGTTTAGAGTGATGAACACATCTACGGAGTTTGAATCAGAACCAACTGCTCCTCTTCCATTTGAGAAACTGTCATCTATTAGGTGGCTTGTGCGTGAGAAGATTATGTTCAGTATGTTGGTGAACTGGGAAGAATTGAAAGCTTATTTCACATGTGCTGAATTAGAACAGACAACGTTTGACACAAAATATAAAGTAAGATTGTTAAAGGATATTCTGTTATACCATAATAATTATTTGTACTTTGTGTTTGCGACACCAATAGTACAAGAATTTGAAAGACTAAACAGTCATTTAAACAAACAAAAGCTGATCCTCATGAACTACACCAAGAATTGTCCATGCACCAGAAAAGTCTTAAGAACAGACTGTGAGACGTCAATGAGCAGAAACAAATATTCCTCACGTTGACTTTGGTATTAAATTCCCAACGGAATGTAATGCGTTCCTACAGACGAATAACAGGACTGAAGTTCAGATAGAAATAAACAATGTTGATGAAAGATGCATGTCTGTGCTAGAGGACGCTCTCAATCAAATTACGTGTAGACTTCGCACCGAGAATATATTTCAAAATCTGTCAAAATTGAGCCCTTTGGCAGTTTTAAATCAAATATCAAGGACACAGTTTTCAGAGCTACCATTTTTTACACCTGGCAGAAAACAACATCAGTATTATAGAAGAGCAGTACAGAAAACTGATTGTTGTTAACTGGAAAGAAGAAGCTACATTTAAGAAGGATGGACTACCTACAAACAGTGACGATTTTTTGGATAGGCGTACTTCGACACCAGGTATTTAAAGAGTTGGCCACTTTCGCCCTTACTTGCTTAATAATGCCCGTTAGCAATGCTGTAGTTGAGAGAATATTCTCTCTTGTTACTTGAACTAAATCAAAAGCAAGAAACAAAATGCAACTGGATTTTCTTGATGCAGTCTTCAGAATTAGAGCAGAACTATTGATATCAAAGAAATGTTGCAAAGACTTCATTCCATCTGAGAAAATGCTTAAAGATTTTACATCCGAAAAGATTTATGCTGCATCTTCCTCTGGTTCCAGTGAGGATGATAGTGAAGAATTCAATCTAGAGCTTTTGATATGAAGTAAGTACAATGTTACACTTTATTTGGCAATTTTCTGGCATATTTTGGGTGATGGTTTGGCATAAAATGACGTTTTTTATCTGGTAACCCTGCCTCATCTACAGCAGCTTCCACCAGGCGCAGCTGGCCGTCTGTTCTTGGTCTCTTGATTCCTGATTAATTGACTAGAGGAATCTCCCTCGTTTCAGTGAATATAAATGTTACGTGTTTTTGCTGCATGCCAGTGGGTTTTCGTTCACGGTGGGGTTACTATCATTGCTTAGAACCAGCGTTCTCAAACTTCTTTTGATGTGGCACCCTGGTTAGGCTAAAATTAAACGCGGCATAGCTACCCTTGAAGCTGTTAAATACTTATTTGAAAGAAGGGGGAAAAACAGTGCAAATTTAATCTTCAGCTGTCGTTAATGTGATGAAGGAAATTATTTAGAGGAATTTTTCATTATTGCCGCGACACCCCTGGCATACGCTCGTGGCACCCCAGGGTGGCGCGGCACCCAGTTTGAGAACCGCTGGGTTAGAAATCTCGTTATCGAAATCACTCTAAGGCACACAGACTTCCATACACACACAGATTAGAGATTGCTTATAAAGACACATTTATGGAATTGTTTATATAAACATATACGAAATGGCCTGAACAAATGCAGATAATGAATAGCTATTAGGCACACAGTTATAAAATAACTGGCAAGGATAAGAAATCACTTGAAATCATACATAATTACAAGTTTCCACTATTTAACAAATGCACATTAAGAAACCATAAAAACACGGGAAATCTAAGACGACAGGCAAAGATTCATGTTGATTCGTACGGGAGTTTTTGAGATATCTGTTAAAGTTTGAGGGCATGGCGTTTGAAACTGACTATAACTAACTATGTATCCCCTTCAACCTTAAATTATATATTAAAAAGGGAGGCTTGGGGTTAACTACTATAGAAAGACATAATATCTGGAACAAGAGGAAGGACATAGCTAGTGAACACAATTTTGTCTTGGAAACTGAAAGAAATTTGGCCATATCAAGCGACGCGGCGGACTGGAAACAACAGTAGCAGAATGCATGGCGAAAGAGGAGCAGGGGCGACAAGAGGGAAGATGGGCACAAGATATAAAATAAGAGACACCTTGGGTAGGTCAGGAGAGACAGAGTTTCTTTCAATTTCAGGCGGGTTGTGATAACAGTGAGGTTCTCTGAAGGACCTACAGCACGATGATAACGAAGACTCACACACCAGATCTATTACTTGGTAATGATTCTAAACTACAGATCTATACTAAAATGACGAAATCCAAATTATACATGGGATTGACGTCTGCAACTGTTGTCGAAATTTACATTCCTAGTTTATTTATAAACCTTTTAATCTGATTAGTTTCATTACTATAAAGAAGATGACACAATCCGCTACATATCCACATTCCGTGTGCACCAGCCGGACTCTGCAATCCTTTGTTCGTTGTTCACATGTCTGCACTATACATTAGTATTAAGAATCACGTGTGCGAGCACACATGCACACATCTTCCTTGACTTATGATGTCTCTAGCTGCTAACATTCGGTATCTTGAACACACTCCTGTTCTATGTTTGCTGTTTGGCTTCTGCCATCATTTGTTTTGAAACATTCAAGACACAGGAAACCTGATATTTCTGTGTGGCTTCTGCAATCGTCTGGTATTACATAATTAAGACAAGAACAATTTGGTGGAAATAACAAAGGTTAATGTATGCAGTTCTCCGTGTGGGTTCAGGGGTCTCCGTGTGGGTTCCAGGGCCTCCGTGTGGGTTCCGGGGTCTCCGTGTGGGTTCCGGGGTCTCCGTGTGGGTTCCGGGGCCTCCGTGTGGGTTCCGGGGTCTCCTTGTGGGTTCCGGGGTCTCCGTGTGGGTTCCAGGGTCTCCGTGTGGGTTCTGGGGTCTCCGTGTGGGTTCTGGGGTCTCCGTGTGGGTTCTGGGGTCTCCGTGTGGGTTCCGGGGTCTCCGTGTGGGTTCCGGGATCTCTGTGTGGGTTCCGGGATCTCTGTGTGGGTTCCGGGATCTCCGTGTGGGTTCCGGGATCTCCGTGTGGGTTCCGGGATCTCCGTGTGGGTTCCGGGATCTCCGTGTGGGTTCCGGGATCTCCGTGTGGGGATAAGAAAGAATAGACCCACTGCCTACCCAACAAGCCTTAGTCTTAGTCAAGGTTTCAACATCACCGCAGTCGGGTTTCCCCATGCTCGCTCCGTTCCCGTGTCAGTGCAAATCAAATGGAATGCCCCTTACTGTTTCATTTAAAAAGCTGGCGAGCAAACCAGAAATATGCGTAATCAGTAAATGCATATGGCAGTTGCTAGAGATGCCAAAGCCAACAGTCGCCACCAGAAATGCAGTCTGTCGTTGATGGAGTAACCGGACACGATAATTTAGCTACACACAAGTGGCTTTATTAGATAAGGCAGCGGTTCTGAACCTGCCGGTCGGAAGACTGATTAGTCAACAGTTCACATCACTGTGCTGGACTTGTTGAAGTGTCTCGGAATGTCAACCGCGATAAATTATGAGCGAAAACAAAGGAAATGATGTGCACTGACTCACAACGCACTCGAACAGTGAAAACGTGATGTGCTGTAAATCACAACTTATCAGGGTAGTGAATGAGTGACGTGCCCTGACTTAGTCTCTTAGGGTAGGTAGTGAATAAATGATGTGCACTTAGTCTATTAGGGTAGTGAATAAATGATGTGCACTGACTTAGTCTATTAGGGTAGTGAATAAATGATGTGCACTGACTTAGTCTATTGGGGTAGTAAATAAGTGATGTGTACTCACTCACAAGGCATTGGATAGTGAATAAGTGATGCGTAATGTCTCATAGTCTATTAGGGTAGTGAATGAGTGATGTGCACTGACTTACAGCCTATTAGAATAGTGAATAAATGATATGCACTGACTTAGTCTATTAGGGTAGTGAATAAATGATGTACACTGACTCGCAGCCTATTAGGTTAGTGAATAAGTGATGTGCACTGACTTAGTCTATTAGGGTAGTGAATGAGTGATGTGCACTGACTCACAGCCTATTATAATAGTGAATAAATGATGTGCACTGACTTAGTCTATTAGGGTAGTGAATAAATGATGCGCACTGATTCACAGCCTATTAGTGTAGTGAATAAATGATGCGCACTGACTCACAGCCTATTAGTGTAGTGAATAAATGATGCGCACTGACTCACAGCCTATTAGTGTAGTGAATAAATGATGCGTACTGACTCACACCTGAGCCATCTGCCATAATGCCCACCCTCTTTTTGTTGTTTTGTCTTGTTATTGCACTAACAATTCTTCTTCCTCTTTAGAGGTCTGAGTATAACCAATGTGCATTCCAAAGTTCGAAATATATATCTAATTGTAGTCGACTATATTTATTATACCTATCAGAGATCTATTAATGAAATAACGTGTGACAAGAGTGAGGCCAGACAGGCACAATATCTTAGTGTCCTTCGTGCAAAAATCCTTTTCTCTAGTTGTGTCTGTCTTTCAGCGTCAGGTTTTAAGGGTGCGAGCTTTGGTTTGTGCTATCCAGATGCATAGGTATTTAGAAACTAGGATATTCAATCTATCCATTTCTTGCGTGGTAGACCTCGAGCTCTGCTTCCAGTTTGTATAAACGACAGGACTCTCTCCGGTGCACTTTCTGGTGTAGTCTAGTCTCATGTCCAAACGACAGGACTCTCTCTGGTGCACTTTCTGGTGTAGTCTTGACTCATGTCCAAACGACAGGACTCTCTCTGGTGCACTTTCTGGTGTAGTCTTGACTCATGTCCAAACGACGGTGCACTTTCTGGTGGTAGTCTTGACTCATGTCCAAACGACAGGACTCTCTCTGGTGCACTTTCTGGTGTAGTCTTGACTCATGTCCAAACGACAGGACTCTCTCTGGTGCACTTTCTGGTGGTAGTCTTGACTCATGTCCAAACGACAGGACTCTCTCTGGTGCACTTTCTGGTGTAGTCTTGACTCATGTCCAAACGACATGACTCTCTCTGGTGCACTTTCTGGTGGTAGTCTTGACTCATGTCCAAACGACAGGACTCTCTCTGGTGCACTTTCTGGTGGTAGTCTTGACTTATGTCCAAACGACAGAACTCTCTCTGGTGCACTTTCTGGTGGTAGTCTTGACTCATGTCCAAACGACAGGACTCTCTCTGGTGCACTTTCTGGTGGTAGTCTTGACTCATGTCCAAACGACAGGACTCACTCTGGTGCACTTTCTGGTGGTAGTCTTGACTCATGTCCAAACGACAGAACTCTCTCTGGTGCACTTTCTGGTGGTAGTCTTGACTCATGTCCAAACGACAGGACTCTCTCTGGTGCACTTTCTGGTGGTAGTCTTGACTTATGTCCAAACGACAGGACTCTCTCTGGTGCACTTTCTGGTGGTAGTCTTGACTCATGTCCAAACGACAGGACTCTCTCTGGTGCACTTTCTGGTGGTAGTCTTGACTCATGTCCAAACGACAGGACTCTCTCTGGTGCACTTTCTGGTGTAGTCTTGACTCATGTCCAAACGACAGGACTCTCTCTGGTGCACTTTCTGGTGGTAGTCTTGACTTATGTCCAAACGACAGGACTCACTCTGGTGCACTTTCTGGTGGTAGTCTTGACTCATGTCCAAACGACAGAACTCTCTCTGGTGCACTTTCTGGTGGTAGTCTTGACTCATGTCCAAACGACAGGACTCCCTCTGGTGCACTTTCTGGTGGTAGTCTTGACTCATGTCCAAACGACAGGACTCTCTCTGGTGCACTTTCTGGTGTAGTCTTGACTCATGTCCAAACCATCTGACCTGATGTTGTTTCTTAGTACTGGTTCCATCTCAACTTCTTTCCTGGGGTCGTAATTTATGACCCTGTCTCTCCTAGTTACATTTAGGATTCGTTAGAGACATTTTATTTTTGTTGATTCGATTTTACTCCAAACTTCGTTCTTGCATCCTCGCATCCAACCCCACATCTCTCTCTCTCTCTCTCTCTCTCTCTGTATGTGTGTGTGTGTAGATTATATATCTATCTATAGGAAGCTTAACTGTCTAAAGAAGCATCAAGACGGACGTACCTATCGTTTCAACTAATCGGTGTATAATTAGGCGTGACCTCACTTTCCCCGAAAGTGGCACGGGCAGCGATAACAACTGCCTGTCAAAGATGTGACAGGAGCGTGGTTTCTAGTTCAGCTTTCACAAAACTTCTAACAGGTACTTCATATAAACAGTTGTTTCAATAGGCACTTTAAATAAACAGTTCTGTTAACAAATACTTTACATAAATAGTTTTATTTATAGGTACCTTACGAAAATGGTTCTTTTAACAGGTCCAATAAATATCCAGTTATGTCAACAGGTACTTTACACAAAATAGTACTTTTAAAAGGCACATCAGTTTCTCGATATTGTTTAATTTATTCTGAATAAAACAAGTCAATTTACATCTATTGGTGATTACAAACATGATACGTGTTTATTAACTGTGCTGCCATTCACTGTCTGAACCTAAACAGACTGTTTCAAATATATCGCTCCCGCTTTTCAGTGACGACAGCCTGAAAATTTGAAACCCGCTGATGCCGTTATCTGGATGAGGGACGAATACCAGAAACCTGTTTAAACCATTGAGGTTTGAACAACGGACCAACATCCTGGCACATCATCAGTGATCCGTTCTTTTTCTAACTCAAACCGGGCAGCGCCTTTAGGTTACTCTTTTCGAATCCAACTGCCAAGGGATTTTTTACGTGCGCAACAAAGCACATGGGGGTCCGATCTCACTAATCAGAGACCAGGGAGAATTACTAGAAGTCCAAGTCTAAGTGAAGAAAAAAATCCCAGCCCTTACCGGAGATTGAACCCGGAACATCTATCACCATGCCTCGAGACCACGCAGCTCCCCCTGTTTCAATCCCATACAGTTATACGAGGCACCCGACCAGGACTTTAACACGGGTGGAGGTTCGACGCATCAGGTACAAGTGCTTAGGAAACAAATGTGTTAAGGTAATCAGTTCCTAGGACTACAAGTTTAAATTCTGTGCCGCCTCCACAATGAAAGTTGACTACAGTGCACTCATGTCTGTCTTGGGCAATCATAAACAGTGAGAGCCATATCCATATCTCCTCCTTCCATGCATATTTTCTAGGCGAATGGGTGGGGAAGGGTGTGTCAAGAAGATAATTCCTAGTTTAAGAGCACGATAATAATGTGCCGAATTGTCAATAAGTATAAAAATACATATAAAATGAAAAAAAAATATACTTTCAATGAGAATCTCTATACAAAGTAGCTGTTAAGCCAGCTTGCAACCCCTCCCCAAAATTGTGTTTCTGTAGGGAGTGGGGTCAGGTTGCACACCTGGGCCCCCGTTTCTTTCATATCGACACTGTCCAAAAACCACTTGAACAGGTTGAAAACAAAATCAGCAATAGACCATCCACCGCGGACATGACACCCTAGTCATCGAAAACACTGGAATCAGAACAAACAAGACACAGACTGCACCATTTTCTGCCTGGCGTATTTCATTGTACCTGGTCGGCTGCATACAACAGCAAAGTTGAGTCAAACGAAGCAAAATCAAATTATTCTTGCAAGATACTAAATTAAAAGCTATATGTTGTTTTTGTCTTCTTTGTTAAAATCTGCAATGAGGGGGAAAACACTACGTAAAACTGTTCAAACGCCTTTCACTAACGTCGAATCACATGGGGCTACTAATAATAATATGTATAATAAAACTCTGCGATATACAATTGCAGGTACACACTTCACTAACGTCGAAGCACATGGGGCTACTAATAATAATATGTATAATAAAACTCTGCGATATACAATTGCAGGTACACATATACATACTCACGCTAGTACACAACAGAAACAGTCTATATCCACGACACGGCTGCCTCTCTCAAGTACATTCACAAATCCACAAAAATAAGCATCCCTCCAAGCGGCCTTATTAATAGACTGATGCCTATCACGGGAGCTGTAGTCTCTGGCACAGAAAGTGGTTCAGGTAAATAATCCGCTTTATGTGTTCAGACAGCCCATCTGGTAGGTTTCGGAAACCGGCCCATGATTTTGATCTCCACAACGTTATTGCGGTGCCGTGTGTTCTGCGGGTCTATCAGCCTGCCTCTACAGTCGGTAACTGGAGATACCGGCACAGTGCTTGAATTAACGGTGTTAATCTCATCCCGCAGCAGGCTGTTTTCTGGGAGATGCGTGTTTCACACTGCCACTGAAATCAGTTTAACACATTTCTAAATCGTATCTTTTCTCACATTAGCATCTGCCCTCTCTCTCTCTCTCTCTCTCTCTCTCTCTCTCTCTCTCTCTCTCTCTCCACACCAGGATCTAAATTCTCTCTCTACAAAGAAAACACCCGACAGCTGTCTCAACAAACCATCCTTCTTGTTTTCGCTGGAAGCGCCCGCCATTCTCGTGTATTGTACAGGGTGGGTCGGATATACGGCAACAGGTTTCAAATAAACGCAGTTTTTACAGCAGGAAATGCTAGATGAGAAATCTACCACCTGAAAGTGTATGTTAGGTAACAGTGGTGATATTGTGTACTGTTCGTTTCAAGAGCTGATTGCCCAGTGGTCTCATTTCAGCAGCCACAATACTGTGAAGTGACCGATTAAATATGTACACATACATATGTAGCCACGTTTATTGCTCCTCCTGTAGTTATATCCAATTAATCAAGTAACAGAAAGTGTTTTGATCGGCACTCATAGAAAGAAGTAGATAGATAGAAGAACACACTAGACAACATAAAAATCGAAAGCTATACTTACCGTGCCGGGAATTGAACCTGTCACCCCCAGACGGCGTCTGCGCCTCGCCATGGATACAAGTGCACTAAGAACATGGTCAACTAGGCACCCCCCAAAAAAGGTGTCTTATAGGCCATGTCTATCGTACAGCTTAAAATCCACAACTATGGAATACGGACAGAATTCATTTCAGACCATTGAAAATGGCACCATAGGTTACAGAAATTTATATTAACGAAGCATATGTCGAATAACAATCACAGCAACAATTTACGTACACAGTAAGACCTTATTGCTTTGTCTAGAATACACAAACATTTAAGAAAGGTATTTGATTGGTAGGTTCCGATATCCAATGCGCATGCTTAGACTTTCGTCGGTTGACATTTGTGGGATGATACTCAAATTTGTCTGTTTCAAACAGCTGTGTTATACTGTCATCTGTGCTGTTATGTATTCTCAATGTTGTAAGCACTTGTCCGAAACTCCTGTTGAACAACCCAGACCAGGTAAATTAGTCGGCTAATGTGGCCTAAACGTTGCTGCCGGTGTGATTCTAGCTGCGGGCGATTAGGCAGCAGACATCCTGGCGCTGGCTGCAACAGCTGTATTGGCAGCGTTTAGTAGCAATGGAAAACTAGTGAAGGCAAGACAAATCACCAACAGCCAAAAATATGCTTGGGTTTTGGTTGTTGTACAGGGACAGGCAACTAACTGTACACGGTAAACGATGGTTACAGGAACAGTCGTGTCTAGCAGAGAAATACAAACTGTAGAAAATAAACAGTCTTGCTCCATCCACACATACTTTACCCGCTGCCGGAATGTGTATAATGAGGCGCAAGAACAGAGGAATCACTATATTCTAACGATGGTCAAGACATGGGTTCACATCAGGATCACCGGGACTCCTCGATTTAATCAGAATGCTCTTGCACTGGAACCCACATGGTCAAATGAAAAAGGCAGATAAAGATAAACACAGGAGAGAATTGGAGACTGCGATCAACAATGTGGGAAGTTGTCAAAGGTGGCAAAGGATGAGACATCTTGGCAGGAGTTGGCTGGGGACCTATTCTCAACTGGTAGGGAAAGAGGAAAGAGAAGAAGAAGAAAAGAACTGAGAAGCTCTTCCAAGCACACAAAGAGACGATCAGGCTGTAGATACGCAATTCTCAATCCCCTTTGTAAATGAAGTTAATATGCCTGAAGACAAGCAACTTATTGCACAATCGACTGCCTGGCGGATATCGCTCTGCTTCGTCAGGTACCTACTTCAGAACTAAAATGAACGAAGAAACTCAACAATTATCCAATTTTGTTTTTAAACTGCAAAAAGCAAATACAAATGCCTAAACGGCCACAAGTTAAACTTACAAATCAAATATAACGCAAAGAAACTATACCCGTCATTGCATTAAGAAACTATTTTCCGACATTAGCTTATGTGGGAATTGTAACAGGATGTATGTGAAGCCTAGCAAAAAGGCATCTGAGAAAGACGCTAAACTCAACCAAACGTGTAAACTCTCTATCTAATAACTATGCTTACAGCTACGCCTGTTTAAACTGTGTAGAGTTCAGGCAGACACAGAAACCCGTCTCTGCAGTATCTATTACAATGTTTCTGATAGACCGATTATGAGTTGTCGGAAGTCTTCTATCGGGCTGCTCTTTACATGATTCCCGCGGCTCAAACTCTGCTATTATTAGCCCTCGATTTGACAAGCTGAATACAAGAACGTGCACACAGAAGGCGCTACAAGATGGCTGGCTGCTGTTTAACACCTCATTGAAACACGGGGTTTACATGTGGGCAATCTAACCGTTCACGTGTGGTACTGATTATCATTGATGTAGACACAGGCAATGGTTACAGAATAGTGCTAGCGCACTGTACATGTCTGCAAAGGCGCCGACAAAAGAAACTGAAACCCTGTTCCTCAAATCATTTCAATTTTTAAAGGGTGGGCTTCAGGAGACCGAAGCATTGTTTAAGTGCGTGATAATAAAATGATTTACACCAATTATGTGCTAAACGGCAAACAATTATAAAAATATATCTGAAATAATATAAAGCGTACAAACAAATACGCAAAAAGATAAAGTTTAAACATTTTCAGGAGGACCATAGCCCCTTCATAATTTTATGGGGAACTAAAATCCGCTATTTTCTTTTAAAGTGACTGACACCCCCCTCCCCCCTAAACTAACTCTCCCCAGCATGTTCCGACGGCCCTGTGCGTGCATCTGACTGTTACATCCAATCTGCGGAACTACGACTTGGACAGCAAGTATCTCTACGACATCTGTGTACATACCCCGTCCCTTGAGAAATCAGTTCATAGAATGGGCAGGACTTTCGCTAGCATAGTTCAGTTCACTACCTGGATGTGAGGTTTTTAATGTGCAAATGAAAGACAGGGAAACATATTCCACCATGAAGGAAATAAGGCAACAGTACAGATGTCTCTGTTCTCTAACAGGTGCTCATATATATCTGCTAGATTTCGGTCTATGCTTCTGGTACATCGTCTGATGTATGTTGTCTAATAAATCCTCTGATACGTTCTCAAGTATATCCTCTAACGTCTGTTGTCTGGTACATCCTTTAATATCGGTCTATGTGGTAAATCATACCTGACTATGCATGATATATCCTCTACTGTATATCTCTGTAGTTTAATGTATCCCTCTGACGCTGCTATCGTATGAAGAAAGAAAGAAAGAAAAAAAGAAAGAAAGAAAGAGCTTGCACAAGTAGTATATAGTAAACAGACGCCAACGCCATTTCTTTTACACTACCATCCTATGACACTATATTGAAAGATACAGACATGAACATTCAAACAAAGATAGCGTTAAGAGAAGATAGCGTTAAGAGAAGATAGCGTTAAGAGAAGATAGCGTTAAGAGAAGATAGCGTTAAGAGAAGATAGGGTTCTTAATTTATAACGTACCCCAAACACGAAATCCCCGTGGGAAATCCACAGCTGACCTGACAGTCCATTATTTCAAGGGGTGCAAGTGTGCTGTTGTGTGGTGTTTTTGTTTTGTTTTGAGTGTTCATCTAGTGTCTTCTAATCCTAACCCTAACCCTAACCCTAAACTTTACTGTAGAGAAATCGCGAGAAACTACAACCTGAACACCCTAGAATTTATTGGGAATGTCTCCCGTGACGTTGTCGTGACGCCAGGGGTAAGTTATAAATTAAGTACCGAAGATAGAGTTAAGAGAAGATAGTGTTAAGAGAAGACAGCGTTAAGAGAAGATAGCGTTAAGAGAAGACAGCGTTAAGAGAAGACAGCGTTAAGAGATGATAGCGTTAAGAGAAGATAGCGTTAAGAGAAGATAGCGTTAAGAGAAGATAGCGTTAAGAAAAGACAGCGTTAAGAAAAGATAGCGTTAAGAGAAGATAGCGTTAAGAGAAGATAGCGTTAAGAGAAGATAGCGTTAAGAGAAGATAGCGTTAAGAGAAGATAGCGTTAAGAGAAGATAGTGTTAATAGAAGACAGCGTTAAGAGAAGATAGCGTTAAGAGAAGATAGCGTTAAGAGAAAATAGCGTTAAGAAAAAATAGCGTTAAGAGTACACCACACCAAGACAAATAATGAAAAGATTAGAAAAGAAGCCACCTTCTTTCGTGTGGGAGTGTGGAATCTTATTGCAAATGGGGCAAACAAGTTGCAAGTAGTCAGAAACTGAAGTCAACAAACAGACAACGACATATGTTGCAATGCATGCCCGCTCCTTGCACTATAGCTAGATTTTTCTCAAACGGTTCTCAGGTGAGACATTATAAAAAAAAATAAAGTATCTATGTCACTATTTTATAATTTATATATATATATATATATATATATATATATATATATATATATATATATATATATATATATATATATATATATAACAGCCAGGTAGCTTGCAAATGTGTATGTATGTGTGTGTGTTTTGAGGGGGGCGGGGTGGGGCTTCGACCCTCTATCATAATAGGTAAACTACGTGCAACCCCCATTTATAAATAATCTGCAATCACATTTGCACAAAGACATTTTAGAATTAGAGAATATATGATTCATTTCAAATCCGTTATAGAGGCACTTGTATAGATCAGTAGTCTATAACCCAGCCCCTCCCCTCCCCTTTCCCGCCTCGCGAAAGAGAAGGTTTCTGGTCTTTGCCCTTTGTCTCTGGTTTAACCATTCTTGCGATTTCAAGAGCCTAAAACAGAGCACATCCCATATACACCGTTTAAACTCAGTCTAAAAGAGAGAGAAAAAAAAATCCCATATACTCCGTTCGATTTCAGTCTAAAACAGAATAAATCCCATATACTCCGTTCAATTTCAGTCTAAAAACAGAATAAATCCCATATACTCCGTTCAATTTCAGTCTAAAACAGAATAAATCCCATATACTCCGTCCAGACTCAGTATAAAACAGAACAAATCCCATAAACCCCGTTCAATCTCTAAGGAGAATACCATTAGGGCGCACGTAACAACTACACCAGGTCACGGCCTGCTGTAACTGTCTGCCCTGTGCCGGTAGCGAGTTCTCTCTGTTTCGATTCGCCACTGGTGGTGGTCACCAATAAGCTGGGAACCATTGCTGTAGATGATTGTTTATTTTTCTCTGCCCCGATCAACACACAGTTTTGGTGTATTCTTTATACTGCCTACTTTTCGGGATTTTGTTTTAGAAAAGTTCACATGATTGAGCGTTCTACACTGGTATATTTTGGAGCGGTAAAATCACACTGACGCAAACATCAGGTATTCATACGTGGTGACTCATATGTGCACTATGTGTGGGTGAGTCAAGGCCTTGGAAGAGGAGGAGCTGGCATTTTAATCAAATACAATATTTTGATAAGTTAAATGACAAGTCAGCTGCTGATAAGTTGTGTACAGAAAACTAAAACGAATTCTGCAACATACAACATCAAGAAAACAAAACAACGGTGGAGAAAGAAAAATAGAAGTGAAAAGTAGAAAAGTAGAAGTGAAAAAGAAGTGGAAATATCTATAACATGTAAAATAAAAATAAATAATACATAGCTTCTTCCCAACCAAATTAATACCCACTGGCTGTTACTGCACACGTGGAGTACATCTCAACAAAAGCACAACGTGACACATTAAATTTACCAGAACAAAAAAAGAAAGAAAATGACAACACGATGCCAGACACAGGAACTTTATACCCAAGCAGATCATCTCATACCCAAGCAGATGATCTAACTGGGTGTTTCTCAGCCGTGTTACATCTGCGGGCCACCCAAACAGGGAGAAACTGTTTCGCGGCTCAAAATAAAAAAAGACATGTTAGATGGCAGTTTATTTGTTAAATCCGATATCATTAAATTACATTTTTTCAGCTAATGTAACAGCTGAGAGGTTAAAAAAATATGATATACTTGGCTGGGGCATTAATTCTGTGAGACTGAGAGCTGCAGTAACATTAATTCCATTTTTATGTTACTATTGACACAAGTGAAAAAGTCTTTTCATACAAATAGGAAACCGGGAAAAAAAAAAACACGACCAACAATCTGAATTTCTATAACAGAGACAAGCATTTTCCCCCGAGTAATATGTCAAACTGGGACAATGATTGCATTTTATGTCTGAACAAAAGACTGACATTAGAGACACATCGATCAGTTTTTCTTGTTCATGATAACCAGTTCATATCTAACGTCTTTAAATACTGACTTGTTATATTGCATACCACTGACTTGTACCGGTTTAATTCTCATCCTTGAGGTGTTATCCTACAGACTTCAATCCCGGAATAGTAAATACTACCTGTCCTGGGCAGACACTGTTAGATGATTGGGCAGACACTGTTAGATGATTGGACAGACACTGTTAGATGACTGGGCAGACACTGTTAGATGATTTGGCAGACACTGTTAGATGATTGGACAGACACTGTTAGATGATTGGGCAGACACTGTTAGATGATTGGACAGACACTGTTAGATGACTGGGCAGACACTGTTAGATGATTGGACAGACACTGTTAGATGATTGGACAGACACTGTTAGATGATTGGACAGACACTGTTAGATGACTGGGCAGACACTGTTAGATGATTGGGCAGACACTGTTAGATGATTGGGCAGACACTGTTAGATGATTGGACAGACACTGTTAGATGACTGGGCAGACACTGTTAGATGACTGGGCAGACACTGTTAGATGACTGGACAGACACTGTTAGATGATTGGGCAGACACTGTTAGATGATTGGGCAGACACTTAGATGAGTGGGCACACACTGTTAGATGATTGGGTAGACAATGTTAGGTGATTGGGCAGACACTGTTAGATAACTGGGCAGACACTGTTAGATGACTGGGCAGACACTGTTAGATGACTGGGCAGATACTGTCAGATGACTGGGGAGACACTGTTAGATGACTGGGCAGATACTGTTAGATGACTGGGCAGACACTGTTAGATGACTGGGCAGATACTGTTAGATGACTGGGCAGATACTGTTAGATGACTGGACAGACACTGTTAGATGAATGGGCAGACACTGTTAGATGACTGGGCAGACACTGTTAGATGACTGGGCAGACACTGTTAAATGACTGGGCAGATACTGTTAGATGATTGGACAGACACTGTTAGATGACTGGGCAGACACTGTTAGATGACTGGGCAGACACTGTTAGATGACTGGACAGACACTGTTAGATGACTGGGAAGATACTGTTAGATGATTGGGCAGACACTGTTAGATGACTGGGCAGATACTGTTAGATGATTGGGCAGACACTGTTAGGTGACTGGGCAGATACTGTTAGTTTTTTTTCTTTTTTTTTTTTTTTTTTTCTTTTTTATTTTTTTTTTTTTTTTTTTTTTTTTTTTGTTGGACAGACACTGTTAGATCATTGGGCAGACACTGTTAGATGACTTGACAGACACTGTTAGATGACTGGGCAGATACTGTTAGATAATTGGGCAGACACTGTTAGATAATTGGGCAGACACTGTTAGATGACAGGGCAGATACTGTTAGATGAGTGGACAGACACTGTTAGATCATTAGGCAGACACTGTTAGATGACTGGGCAGACACTGTTAGATGATTGGCCAGACACTGTTAGATCATTGGGCAGACACTGTTAGATCATTGGGCAGACACTGTTAGATGACTGGGCAGACACTGTTAGATAAATGGACAAACACAGTTAGATGACTGGGCAGATACTGTTAGATGATTGGGCAGATACTGTTAGATGACTGGGCAGACACTGTTAGATGACTGGGCACACACTGTTAGATGACTGGGCAGACACTGTTAGATGACTGGGCAGATACTGTTAGATAATTGGGCAGACACTGTTAGATGACAGGGCAGATACTGTTAGATGAGTGGACAGACACTGTTAGATGATTGGCCAGACACTGTTAGATGATTGGGCAGACACTGTTAGATGACTGGACAGACACTGTTAGATGACTGGGCAGACACTGTTAGATGACTGGGCAGATACTGTTAGATGACTAGGCAGACACTGTTAGATGACTGGGCAGACACTGTTAGATGACTGGGCAGACACTGTTAGATGACTGGGCAGACACTGTTAGATGATTGGACTGACACTGTTAGATGACTGGGCAGACACTGTTAGATCATTGGGCAGACACTGTTAGATCATTGGGCAGACACTGTTAGATCATTGCAGACACTGTTAGATGACTGGGCAGAAACTGTTAGATGACTGGGCAGACACTGTTAGATGACTGGGCAGACACTGTTAGATGACTGGGCAGACACTGTTAGATGACTGGGCAGACACTGTTAGATGAGTGGGCAGACACTGTTAGATGACTGGGCAGACACTGTTAGATGACTGGGCAGACACTGTTAGATGACTGGGCAGACACTGTTAGATGACTGGACAGACACTGTTAGATGATTGGGCAGACACTGTTAGATGATTGGGCAGACACTGTTAGATGACTGGGCAGACACTGTTAGATGATTGGGCAGGCACTGTTAGATGACTGAGCAGACACTGTTAGATGACTGGGCAGACACTGTTAGATCATTGCAGACACTGTTAGATGACTTGGCAGACACTGTTAGATGATTGGGCAGACACTGTTAGATGACTAGGCAGACACTGTTAGATGACTGGACAGACACTGTTAGATGACTGGGCAACACTGTTAGATGATTGGGCAGACACTGTTAGATGACTGGGCAACACTGTTAGATGATTGGACAGACACTGTTAGATGACTGGACAGACACTGTTAGATGACTGGGAAGATACTGTTAGATGATTGGGCAGACACTGTTAGATGATTGGGCAGACACTGTTAGATGATTGGGCAGACACTGTTAGATGACTGGGCAGACACTGTTAGATGACTGGGCAGACACCGTTAGATGACTGGGCAGACACTGTTAGATGATTGGGCAGACACTGTTAGATGATTGGATAGACACTGTCACATATTCAGGGAGACATGTGTGGCGGCCTGACTGGGCTTTTCTGTAGCCCACGGGTTGAAGAACGCTGATCCAGTGAAAAAAATCCTCTGCATGCTGAACGACAGAAAACAGAGAGATAAAAGAGCGAATAACATTGGCACTGACACGATGCCAGGCTGGGTCAATTAAAAGAATGAAAACACTGCAGATGACACCTGACTGGGGCCATACCCTTCAAATCAGCAATTATCTGTGCCTGGCATGTGCGCATCTGCTGTTGTGAGGCACGGGAAATGGGCAGCAGCAGTCGAACAGCAATAACTATTACAGATCGTACAAGTCTTCTACTTGGGCAAGTGTTGCGCAGATGCTAGTTAACTTCTTCTTCTACCACCATTTATTCGTGTTTAAATAAGGTCAATTCTCCGCGTTCACTTTTCTGGAGTTTGATATGTATTTGCGTGAATGTATAATGTGAGGCTCGTGGTGTAGCTCTGCTAGAGGCTCGTGGTATAGCTCTGCTAGAGGCTCGTGGTATAGCTCGGCTAGAGGCTCTTGGTGTAGCTCGGCTGGAGGTTCTCGGTGTAGCTCTGCTAGAGGCTCGTGGTATAGCTCTGCTAGAGGCTCGTGGTGTAGCTCTGCTAGAGGCTCGTGGTGTAGCTCTGCTAGAGGCTCGTGGTATAGCTCTGCTAGAGGCTCGTGGTATAGCTCTGCTAGAGGCTCGTGGTATAGCTCTGCTAGAGGCTCGTGGTATAGCTCTGCTAGAGGCTCGTGGTATAGCTCTGCTAGAGGCTCGTGGTATAGCTCTGCTAGAGGCTCGTGGTATAGCTCTGCTAGAGGCTCGTGGTGTAGCTCTGCTAGAGGTTCGTGGTATAGCTCTGCTAGAGGCTCGTGGTATAGCTCGGCTAGAGGCTCGTGGTATAGCTCGGCTAGAGGTTCGTGGTGTAGCTCTGCTAGAGGCTCGTGGTATAGCTCTGCTAGAGGCTCGTGGTATAGCTCGGCTAGAGGTTCGTGGTATAGCTCTGCTAGGGGCTCGTGGTATAGCTCCGCTAGAGGCTCGTGGTGTAGCTCTGCTAGAGGCTCGTGGTATAGCTCCACTAGAGGCTCGTGGTGTAGCTCTGCTAGAGGCTCGTGGTATAGCTCCGCTAGAGGCTCGTGGTATAGCTCTGCTAGAGGCTCGTGGTGTAGCTCCGCTAGAGGCTCGTGGTGTAGCTCGGCTAGAGGCTCGTGGTATAGCTCGGCTAGAGGCTCGTGGTGTAGCTCTGCTAGAGGCTCGTGGTGTAGCTCGGCTAGAGGCTCGTGGTATAGCTCGGCTAGAGGTTCGTGGTGTAGCTCGGCTAGAGGCTCGTGGTATAGCTGGGCTAGAGGCTCGTGGTGAAGCTCTGCTAGAGGTTCGTGGTGAAGCTCTGCTAGAGGCTCGTGGTATAGCTCGGCTAGAGGTTCGTGGTGTAGCTCGGCAACAGGCTCGTGGTGTAGCTTGGCTAGAGGCTCGCCTGAGGATCGGAAGGTCGCTGGTGCGGGTCTTGACAGAGCCGAACTTTTGTCAAAAGTGATCTTGGCTACCAGGTCGACGCAGCCTCGAGTGGGCTCCAGGTAAAGTCCTGGGAAGTAAAGGCAGCCGACGTGACTCCTACCACATCACCCGCTGAGTGTCGACTGGTCTATAAAATATGGGTGTAGCCCTATATTTCAAACAGACGGAAGGCGTGGAAAAAGGTCCCTTTACTTTAGTCATTTTAGTCACTGTGTTATCCAGTGCTCTCTCTCTCTCTCTCTCTCTCTCTCTCTCTCTCTCTCTGCGTACGCCGTTAAAACGGCTAGTGACACGCTGTGTTAAGGTTTACCGCTAGGCTGCGATATCTGCGCTTTTCGGCTCACTACATCCGATTAAGGAAAACTCTTAACGAGCGGCCTCTGACGTTATGCTAGTTAATGGCTGTGGGTCTCTTCTCTGCCCCCCCCCCCATAAATGGGAACCCAGAACCCACATGGCGAGGTTCCAGGCAAGAACATTCTGGTCCCATTATTCAGGTCCTTCCAGGTGTATATGTGTAAGAGCACGCGCGCACAGCGGCAAAGTACGCGTAAATTGGGGCGAGTAAGTGAATGAATGTGTCAATGAATGAGCAAAGATACGATCCTTTCTTCAGAAAGAGCTCTCATCCCTGTATGTAACCAACAATAACGACATTTACAACCGCGTTTAGATGGCAGCAACTGACACAGATGAAACTTGTGCAAACAGGAAACCTGGTGAGCACACAGTGGCTGTTGATGTGGCTGCGCTTGTGGGTCGTTATCTGTGTGGCTATAAAGTCATCACACCAGAATATAGGCTTGTTCGACGAACTAACAAATAGAGGTTGGGGATGGGGGGGGGGGGGGGGGGGGGGGGGGGGGGGGGGTGGTTAGAGAGAGGTAGCAGTCAAGAGTAAAAAGATCGAGAGAAGATATATATAATATAAGAAGATAGAGAAGGAAGAATGTTCTAGGGCCTAGGCTGAGGTAGCCGTCATTGTTGTGATAGTAACAGTAGTGGCAAAAGCGGCGGCAGCAGCAGGAGAAGTACCAGCAAACGCAGCAGTAGCAGTGGTGGTGGTGGTGGCTGTAGTAGTGGCGTCGGCAGGCCATAAACATACCAACTTGAGAACTGACTCCTGAAATGCTGTAACTGGATAAATAATTTCCAAAGTACCATAACTCATAGAAAATGCACAGTTGTACTCATACACAAACGTTGACTAGTTTGATAAGTATATGTTAGTTATCAATTCACACAGAGTCCCGTGCCCTATGGATTTAAAATCAACATAACCTTGCTTCGGTTTGTTTACATACTTATAGCAAACTATTTGCTGTGGTTCAATGAATCTTTGTTAATTAGATGTCATGCTGTGAATTAAATTTTAGTAGGATTCTACGCACGTACCTTTGAAATAAAAAAAACAGGCGTGCCACAGGGATGTCCTTTGTTGTCTCTCCTATTTTTATTGGCTATAGACTGGATTATAAAGTCAGTAACTGCTAACACCAAGAATGGAATTCAGTGGACCCCTACAAAACAGCTTGATAATCTGGACTTCGCTGGTGATATTTCTCTTCTGTCCCATTCACAGAATCAGATGCAAGATAAATTAAATATACTGCTAGGTATATAAGTTAGGTCTGAAAATCCACGAAGCGCAAAGACAATGAGAATAAATCAGGCAAATAGTAATTTGCTTTCTCTTAATGGCACTTCACTCCAAGACGTGGAGTTGTACACATATTTAGGCAGTAATGTAAATAAATATGCGGGAACTGATAGAGATATTAAAATAAGAATAAAAAAGGCAAAAAGAGCTTTCATAGCACTGGGGAATTTGTAGAGGATCAAAAGAAAATAAAAGAAATGCTTTACTTAAAATTTGTAATTCCAATGTCAAATCAGTACTTTTTTAATGGGGCGGAAAAATTACTTTAAAAAAAAACTGCAGACATTCATTAACTGGTGCCTGCGCAGAATAGAGGGAATTAAATGGTATGTAGAGCTTTGGAAGAGAACTAAGCAAGCTCCAGTGGACCAGAAGGTGAGGAAAAGACGCTGGCGTTGGATATGACACACATTGAGAAAACCGGAGAACAATCTAACTAGAACGTCTTAGCATTGAAATTGAAACTCACCAGGGCACAGGAATAAAGAAAGGTTTTAAAAAATGGAGAAGGAAAGCTGGGGAATGAAGTTAGAAAGATGGGGAGAGTTGTATGTGATAGCAAAGGATAAAACCACTTGGCGTGAGTTGGATGAGGTCCTATGCTCTACTGGGGACTAGAAATGCAGAAGAAGGATTCTACAGCCCTCCCAGACAGAAACACAACAGAAGCAGAGGTGAAAAGTCATAGAGCTACCAACAACAGCCTGAAAAGCAAAAGGATATACCGACTGGCCAAAGATAATCCTAAAAGAAAAATATATCAGTTAAAAACACTGTAAATATATACATTATTACCAATGCTTTCCTTTTTTTCAGGCGGCGACACAGCATCGCTTGATTCCCTTTCAGCCATGAAGTACAAGCAACAGCGACTTAACGGCTTGGAGTTATGACTAGGTCAAATTATGAGGTACCTCCACAGAAAGGAACCAGACTAACCGGTAACGTCTCCGAACGTCAAGCTGGCAGCACTGTGATAATTGAGAAATGAGACTAAGACAAGAAAGATGCATTTATCAGCAAGTTATCTGACTTGGTGACGGCAATACGTTGCTATGAGACCGGCACATGTCAGACAACACAGTTCACATTATCCGACACACCCCCTTGCAGGGCCCCTCGCTAACGACCTACAAGTACTAATTAACTTGGCATCGTGTGAGGTTCTGTCCCTAGATAAGGCAGCAGAAGATGTAAGGTTTCAATGTTGCTGGGGCGTAGATGTTAACAAGTCTTGTCAATAGCTTAAACCCCAGGAGTTTTTTGTTTTGTTTTGTTTTTGGTATGGCTATGGCAGCAGACACATGACACATTAGAGGATACATGGCTGAGGGGTTACCGAGTCCGCAAGAAGGTCGGAAGTAACAAATTCTAATCCCAAAAATGCTGGGGTGGGGGGGGGGGGGGGGGTGGGGGGAGGGGGGTAATTGCTCCTAATATCTCGCACGGGCTCCGTTTTTTTCTGGGGACCTAAACTAGCCTCGATGGGTAAGAGCGACAACCAAGAGCACTCGTGTACAAACTGCACACGAATCATATACTCGGCAACTAACATTCGCAATGTAAGGCCCCGCTGTGTTGACTAACGTGTTAGCAACCTACAACAAGAGTCGACGGGGTCTGCAATCATGAATTGAAACTGTTCAGATAGCGATAAGATTATATACACTCTTGCTATCAACTTGTGGGACGTCGTTGAAGGAGGAGGAGGAAAAGAAGAAGAAGAAGTAAAAAGAAAAAAAAGAAAAAGAAGAAGAAGAAGTTCTCTGGTACACTGCCAAGCACATAAAGATAACGTTGGTTAGATTACATAAGACACAAGTAACTCAACCTAACTACGATGCTTCAGATATAATTAACCATAACGCTAAGGGGAGGTAATCTAAGAAAGAAAAGAGAGAGAGAAAGAAAGAAAGAAAGAAAGAAAGAAAGAAAGAAAGAAAGAAAGAAAGAAAGAAAGAAAGAAAGAAAGAAAGAAAGAAAGAAAGAAAGAAAGAAAGAAAGAAAGAAAGAAAGAAAGAAAGAAAGAAAGAAAAGAAAAGGCAAGGACGTATATCAAGTGAGTCAACTCTAGTAGCTTGAAAGACACGATCGTTTTATGTTGAACATTGGGGAAGGTTGCGTGGACAGTGGGGCCGGTTCGAGTAAACATTGGGGCCGGTTGTAGTAAACATTGGGGCCGGTTGGAGTAAACATTGGGGCCGGTTGGAGTAAACATTGGGGCCGGTTGGAGTAAACATTGGGGCCGGTTGGAGTAAATATTGGGGCCGTTTGGAGTAAACATTGGGGCCGGTTGGAGTAAACATTGGGGTCGGTTGGAGTGAACATTGGGGCCGGTTGGAGTAAACATTGGGGTCGGTTGGAGTAAACATTGGGGTCGGTTGGAGTAAACATTGGGGCCGGTTGGAGTAAACATTGGGGCCGGTTGGAGTAAACATTGGGGTCGGTTGGAGTAAACATTGGGGCCGGTTGGAGTAAACATTGGGGTCGATTGGAGTAAACATTGGGGCCGTTCTGAGTAAACATTAGGGTCGGTTGAGGAAACATTAAAGCAGGTTGCGTGGACAGAAGGACCGGCTGGAATGAACGCTGGAGCCGGTTATGTGGACAGTGGGGCCGTTTGGAGTAAACATTGGGGCCGGTTGGATTAAACATTGGGGCCGGTTGGAGTAAACATTGGGGCCGGTTGGAGTAAACATTGGGGCAGGTTGGAGTAAACATTGAGGTCGGTTGCGTGGACAGTGGGGCCGGTTGGAGTGAACATTGGTGCAGGTTGCGTGGACAGTGGGGCCGGTTGGAGTGAACATTGGGGCAGGTTGCGTGGACAGTGGGGCAGGTTGCGTGGACATTGGGGCAGGTTGGAGTAAACATTGAGGTCGGTTGCGTGGACAGTGGGGCCGGTTGGAGTGAACATTGGGGCAAGTTGCGTGGACAGTGGGGCCGGTTGCGTGAACACTGGGGCAGGTTGAGTGCTGTTGCCATTCACATAAATGGTAACATCTATCGTATTATGTACACGACTGCCAGTCACTGGTCCGGCCCTCAGTCTGGAGAATACTTGGAAACCTCAGTAAGACGATACCGGTAGTACTGAAATCCATCATTTGTACGGTTCATGACTTCGGCAATAGGCACACGGCCCTAAACACTGGCATTCAAGATTATCCCCCTCCACCGACCAGAACGTTAGTTTTAAGTCTAGGGGCCCTGGTATAGGAAAAATAAGAATAGACCCACTGCCTACCCAAACGCATGTCGTAGGAGTCTACTAAATGGAAGCTTCATTTTGAGTCGCAGTGCAACTTTCTGAAAGGCAAGGAAACAGCAGTCTGAACACAAATGTGTCAGATCTGTAAAATGGATACACACGCAATACTCAGGTAGAAGAAAGAAGAAGAAGGAAGGAAGAAGAAGGAAGAAAAGAAGGAAGAAAGAAGAAGGAAGAAGAAGAAGAAGAAGAAGAAGAAGAAGAAGAAGAAGAAGAAGAAGAAGAAGAAGAAGAAGAAGAAGAAGAAGAAGAAGAAGAAGAAAAGAAGAAGAAGAAGAAGAAGAAGAAGAAGAAGAAAAAGAAGAAGAGAAAAAGAAAAAAAGAAGAAGAAGAAGAAGAAGAAAAGAAGAAGAAGAAGAAGAAAGAAGAAGAAGAAGAAGAAGAAGAAGAAGAAGAAGAAGAAGAAGAAGAAGAAGAAGAAGAAGAAGAAGAAGAAGAAGAAGAAGAAAAAGAAGAAAAAGAAAAAGAAGAAGAGGAAGAAGAAGAAGAAGAAGAAGAAGAAGAAAGAAGCAACTTGACTTTATATGTGACACAGTAATGTGCTCTCTCTCTCTCTCTCTCTCTCTCTCTCTCTCTCTCTCTCTCTCTCTCTCTCTCTCTCTCTCTCTCTAGCTATCTCATGTAACCTGTTTGCCTCCACACAGCGTAATTCGGCAATCAACTGATTTTATTTGTTGCCTAATGATTAAATGTTTGCTTGCATTTAACAAACTTATACTGCATTACTAAGTCATGTTATAACTCCAGAACTCAATGCGGTACAATTTCATTTTCATGATAGGACAAAATGCTAACTTCACGCAGGGAGTTGCACATATTGCGCGACTCTATAGACACAGTAAATTCTACATCAAGGGATTTAATTGACATATTCTTATCCTCAACACCGTATTATACGAATTGATCTCTCTTCCGTCGACGGGCGTTGGGGAAACACCTAACCCGGTTGTCTACTTGACAAATACTGCTGTGTACACTTAGTTTAACAAATTAACACGCTGGTTTTTTTTTTTTTTGGGAGGGGGGGGGGGGGTAGAGACCACACGCTTTAATTGTTGTGGCGACTTTCTTTCTGTTCATGTGACTAACTACTACCGCACTGATAAAAGCATACTGACCTAACTCCTGTTTTCAGTAATGAACAATTTTTCATTAAATATATCAAACAATTAACTAACTGAACAAGAAGAGTTCATGCAACCATTACGCCTTCACTTGTGTTCATATATGAAATACTATTACATCATCATCATCAACAACATCACGAACCGTAATCTCTAGAGATAAGCGTAGCAGAACCTGGTTCGCCATCTCACTCAATCACTTTTAAGTTTGGAACCGGAAAGGGGAGAAACGGCGCTATATATCGATTGCTAGTACATGACGACTCCACAAGTTGACAACTTTTACATACAATTTGGGGGCGTCTCTCTAGCTTAGTTGGCTAAACCGGATTGCGCCGTGAGCGGGTGACGATCTCCTTGTGGTCCGGGTTCACTCCCGGGGGTGGGCAGAAAAGCCACATTTCTCCCAGATTTACGGTATTTACAATGGAATCAAGGCCGAAAGGTTGCGATATCCATAATACCGAGCCTAAGGGTTAACAACTCATGGCTTCTGGATACTAAAACAAACAAACAAACATACAATTTGGGCTGATGGAAATGAGAGGGAGTGGGACATTAAAGGACTCTCTCTCCCCCTATCTCTAATATTATCTACACACAAACACACTAATAATGTGCCATGCGAAGCTGCAGTAACACAATCCAGTTGCTCTACAAACAGATGCCTACTGATCATCTCCTCCACCATTCTGGTTCTAAATTCGCCCCATCAAAGCCTCCCGTGAGACAATGTGAGGACAAACAGACGCCTGCCAGGCCCTAATAAGGACAATCCTGTCTGTCTGTGATTTAACCTAACCTGCAGTAGTATTTTTACAATGGTCAGTGTATGTGATTTATTTAGCTTGCTATGAACAAACGTAAATGTGTAGCCTCTATTCTTCTTATGTAATTCAGTGTCAAGTGGAGCCAAGCCAAGACAGGTCTGCAGGGTAAGACGATCCGTAGTCGTGTGTGCGCCATACCCATCGAAGCAGACCTGATGAGCTACAGAAACCCTAACAAAAGAAGACAGCGAGGTGAGGGTGTGGAAGCATACAACAAAATAAGACAGTGAGGTGAGGGTGTGGAAGCATACAACAAAACAAAGACAGTGAGGTGAGGGTGTGGAAGCATACAACAAAACAAGACAGTGAGGTGAGGGTGTGGCAGCATACAACAAAACAAAGACAGTGAGGTGAGGGTGTGGAAGCATACAACAAAACAAGATAGCGAGGTGAGGGTGTGAAATCATACAACAAAACAAGACAGTGAGGTGAGGGTGTGGAAGCATACAACAAAACAAGACAGTGAGGTGAGGGTGTGGCAGCATACAACAAAACAAGACAGTGAGGTGAGGGTGTGCATACAACAAAACAAGACAGTGAGGTGAGGGTGTGGAAGCATACAACAAAACAAGACAGCGAGGTGAGGGTGTGGAAGCATACAACAAAACAAGACAGCGAGGTGAGGGTGTGGAAGCATACAACAAAACAAAGACAGAAAGGTACGCAATAAAGGTAGTTTTCCCGCCAAATGGATAACAGGCCATGTCATTGAACAGTATACAGCGTGCATTTGTGTAAAGATAACTGTGAAAATCGCTGCCACCTACCTGGGACAGGGCGACTTTTCTTTCTGAGTAATCTGGAAAATATCAAAGACATACTTCTACTGGACATGCGGGCAAACGACATGGTCACTGTGATCAACGATACAGTTCTTTGGAGTCGACGGATAACGGGGACATTATAAACATGTTATTTACACTAGCACGTTTTTTTTTTTTAAACATTACACGGAAAGCTGTTTCTAGCCTTCATTCTTTCAAACTAATTGACGTATCCTACTAGCAACAATGTCTCTGAAATGTCATTTTCTTCTTCAGGGCCGAGACAGTGAAATTCAAATTGTGATCACTGAGCTCCAGATCTGAACCACTGATGCTGCCGTCTCCTCTGTGCTGTATCCATTAGCACACACAAACGTTGCAGGTTTTCCGAAACATATTTCGTAGGCTTTTGAAAACAATACAGCCACGTGGAAATCAAATAGCTGCCGAAACAATTCCAACTGGTTCACTATATACACATCAATGGAAGAAGCTGTAGATTCACAAGACGCGACTGGCATTGTGTGCGGTAAGGTTTGCTCTCTTACAAATTGTAATCACCAGCTTACTACGTCGGTAAGTATTTGCAGCTGCCAACCAAGGATAGTTTGAACTCCGTGAAAGAAAACCATATCACTAGTTCGCCTATACTAGAATCACATAGTCTTTCAATATAGTTTTCTATTAGTTACATTCTCAAGTGATTTAGAACTTGCGTAGCATTTGGGAAAACGACAGACATTCCCAAGACTAGGTCCGATATTCACAAAAACACAAGATGTACACGGTTAAAACACAAACGCATGATGTAACTCCCCAACAACTGCTAACTACTGAGAGGAGCCTGTAGATCGTCCACTCCTTCAACGGCTGTGTAACTGTAGATACGTGTAGTCGCAGGAATCCGACATACTGAGACTGGCACGCACACACAGTCTCCATGGACCAAACAGAAAGATGCCACTAATTTAATAAACGACTATAACCGTGCACCCACAGGGGAAATCTAAGTCTGACCACTAACTTTCTCCTAATGGTCAGTTCACGGCGCTGTTCAATAAGGTTGCAATTAGCACTGGTAAGATTGGCGGGACCGTGAAGAATGTCCCTCCAGACAGGTTCCCACGCTGTAAGTCCTTTCATGTAAATGTAACCCAGTCCTACCTGCCTGACCTCACTCCGTAAGACTGAATACCAAAACACCGTCGCCATTCTATTTCTTAGGCACAGTGTATCGGGTTATCTGTTTTCTCCCGCCCCATTTCTCGTGTGACACTCATGCAGGTAAAGAATATGGTACTTTGCAATCGCCCTGCAAATAAAAGTACTTGAGAATATTCAAAGAAAACACAATTACCCATTATAATGCAATTTGGGGGGAGAGGAGGGGGGACCAGTATCTCCTGACACCACCAACATTTACAGGGGCAGATAGATGTGATAGTTACTGATATCTGTTTGTTTTCCAGATCATAAACTGAGGCTTTCTCGACAAAAGAGACATTAGAACATTGGGGGAGGTGGCTGTATACCGCTCTATCTATGTGCCAGTCCTGACCTACGGGTGTGACTGATGGGTAATGACAACAGCCCACAGAAGCCGTTTCAAGTATATCTTTATCTCTTACAATACAAGACACATCAACATAAAGGTTCGTCTCTCTCTCTCTCTCTCTGTGTGTGTCTCTCTTTCTCTCTATCGATATATATATATATATATATATATCTCGCTCTCTCATTGTCTCTCTCTCTGTATCTCTCTCTCGATGTATTTCTCTCTCTCTTTCTCTCTCTCTCGATGTATTTCTCTCTCTCTTTCTCTCTCTCTCGATGTATTTCTCTCTCTCTTTCTCTCGATGTATATCTCTCTCGATGTATACCCCTCACTCTCTCGATGTCTCTCTCTCGATATCTCCTCGATGTCTCTCCGTATCTCTCTCTCCGTATCTCTCTCTTCTCTCTCTCGATGTAGAGTTTTGCATGAAACTAATATTTCGACGTAAGCAAATCACGGACGTTTCATACAGACAACCCAGCAAATTCATACGCTACGTGTACTTGGAAATGTTAACATGCTCTATGCGCTCACACAATGAGAAAGTATTATGTACATATATATATATATAAACATACTGTATTGATATGCACTCATAGAAAGAAGTAGAAATATACAAGGACAAATCAGACAACATAAAATTCGAAAGCTGTAGATATGCCGGGAATCGAAGCTGTCACCTCCTAATGGCGTGTACACCTCGCTATAGAAACAGGTGTACTAAGAACATGACCAACTAGGCACCCCAAATGGGTGTTTTTATTGGCCACGTCTATCGTAGTCTAAAATCCACAACTATGGATGGAATAAAGACAGAATTCAACTGGTGTAATCTATGGTGCCATTTCAATGGTTTGAGATTAATTTTGTCCGTAATTTCCTCTATTTGCAAAGATAACTAGCTCTATACCAGTGGTTCTCAACCTTCCTAATGCCGCGGCCCTTTAATACAGTTCCTCGTGTTGTGGTGACCCCCCAGCCATACAACTATTTTCGTTTCCAATTCATAACTTCAGTGAATATATGTTTATCGATGGTCCTAGTCATCCCCTGTGAAAGGGTTGTTCGATCGCCCAAAGGTCACGACTCACAGGCTGAGAGCCGCTGCTCTATATGTTAGATGACTAAGCTAGCTTCCTTTACAGCCACTGCCATCAGCGTCTATTCTTCACGTTTGGCGTACAATGAAGTACAATTCCATATAGTTTCAGGCAGCTAAATCCTGGAATAAGGGGATCATCCTTTCAATACAGCAGTTTAAATAAATCTCATACAGACTGAGTCATAATCGACAAAACATACGACATGATAACTGTCGCTAAGGTGTCTAATATAATATAACTAACAATCAAACGAAATGATGAACTTGTTAATGACCGACATAGAATGGCGAATAACACAACACAGCACAAAGTGGTACTGTCACATACCTGTTGTAGATAACAAATGAAGAAAACTGTTCAGTTACATGCCTGATAAACCATGATTTACGACCAAAACTATGATTACACATGTATCTACGCAAAGAATGACTTTACTGATCACCAATATTCTACACAGATGTGCGTGCAGTCTGCTGCATTCAGCAACAACTAGTGCTCGACAGCCACTGCGCATTAGCAACTTACTAGCACTCGCGCGACACATCCTCGGCTAGCGGTGAGTTACACGTGCATTTCGTCAACTTGTGTAGTGTGGTTATACCTTAGTTCTCTAATCGTCATGATAATGGTAATACAGGCTAAGGTAACGCCTTATATTATTTTCGGCCACTGTACATTGTCTTCAAGCCTCCACAACAGCAGAAATTTAATTTTTATATATTTATTAGAGAGAAATAGTGGCTGGCGCGAAACTAATTACATCCAAGAATGATTACAGTTTTATGGATATACTATTCATATTCGCAGCAGCAGCATCCTTATTGCACGCATAGTAGTAGTAGTAGTAGCAGCAGCAGCAGCAGCAGCAGCAGCAGCAGCAGCAGCAGTAGTAGTAGTAGTAGTAGTAGTAGTAGTAGTAGTAGTAGTAGCAGGAGCAGGAGCAGCAGCAGCAGCAGCAGTAGTAGTAGTAGTAGTAGTAGTAAAAGTAGTAGTAGTAAAAGTAGTAGTAGTAGTAGTAGTAGTAGTAGTAGTAGTAGTAGTAGTAGTAGTAGTAGTAGTAGTAGTAGTAGTAGCAGCAGTAGCAGTAGCAGTAGCAGTAGTAAAAGTAGTAGTAGTAAAAGTAGTAGTAGTAGTAGTAGTAGTAGTAGCAGTAGCAGTAGCAGTAGCAGTAGTAAAAGTAGTAGTAGTAAAAGTAGTAGTAGTAGTAGTAGTAGTAGTAGTAGTAGTAGTAGTAGTAGTAGTAGTAGTAGTAGTAGTAGTAGTAGTAGTAGTAGTAGCAGTAGCAGTAGCAGTAGCAGTAGTAAAAGTAGTAGTAGTAAAAGTAGTAGTAGTAGTAGTAGTAGTAGTAGTAGTAGTAGTAGTAGTAGTAGCAGTAGCAGTAGCAGTAGTAGTAGCAGTAGCAGTAGCAGTAGCAGTAGTAGTAGCAGTAGCAGTAGCAGTAGCAGTAGCAGTAGCAGTAGCAGTAGCAGCAGTAAAAGTAGTAGTATAGCAGCAGTAGTAGTTGTTGTATAGTTGTAGTAGTAGTAGTTGTTGTTGTTGTAGTGGTGGTTTGGTAGCTGCAGAGTTATCAGTTAGTTACAGGATATTGTAGAACCAACACCTGCAGTTTTTGGCTGGTTGGTTCTGCCAGCGAACAGTCGGCTGTCGATTATATTGCGAAATCAATGCAAGGCGATCTGCGGCTAAATCGAACTGGGTACCGTGTAATTACGAAGCTGGTTCGCAACGCCTATGCCATAGACATCTCCTTCTGTTCTCTACTCCCTGAATGTCTCGTGTCGTCAGGGCCTCGCGGCGTCAGGAAAATAAAGGCAAATGTGTTGGATAAGAGTATGCAGCAGCAAAAAAAAGATGCTGAAAGGGGGGACAGAGCAGACGACAAAAGAAGCAGTGATGTTGTGGAGGCTGTAGTGAAGACCGGGGCTACTAATGACGACTGGAAGAAGCCTGGAAAGGGGAAAGCGGAACAACCTTGATTGCCCACAACTGTGTCAACACTGCCTACAGACAACAGCAAGAACGGGAGGCACGTGTTTGAGAAAGCCACACAGGGGTACTTCCTGCAGCAGAGAACAACGTTGTGTCCACTGAAGACACAACAATATTTGTCCACGTGGCACACATTCGACAGTGTCAGGTTGAACCGGAAACACTCACACGCGTAAACAAATAATCGGCATGTCTGATACATGAGCAGAATGCTCCCCGCCCTTTTCTGTCTCGCTCTCTCTCCTCATCCACTCTCTCTGCCCCATTCTCTCTCTTCGTCTCTTTTTCTTTGTGTATCTCCTATCTATTTTCTCGTTTCCATAATCTTTCTCACTCATTTTTTCTATCACTCACTTTATCCTTTTCTCTTTTTCTCCTTGTGTTTTTCTGTTTCTGGTAATCCCTTCCTCCGTCTCTCTCTCTCTCTCTCTCTCGCTCTCTCTCTCTCTCTCTCTCTCTCTCTCTATATATATATATATATATATATATATATATATATTATATATATATATATATATATATATATATATATATATATATATACGTTGACAGTATATGCAAAGAATGCCAAGGCCCATGAATGAAGATCTTAGTAAGATCAACGAATTACTCTTTGCAGATGACCGGGCCTTGATAGCAGATACAGCCATGAAATTACAACAACATCTAACATCCATGAATGAAGAATGTAAAAAACAAAACAATATGAGAATCAACACTGAAAAGACAGAAGTAATGTCAATATGAACAAAAAGAAGACAGATCTAAACATAGCAATAGAATACAAAGGCATTAAACAGGCATCTGAGGTTTTAAATATCTGGGAACTACATTTACCGAAGATGGGGAAACTGGATAAAGAAATTGACATTAGATGCAGTAAAGCAAACCAAGTATTGACAGGGACAGCTAGCCCCCCTCTTACAGCATAAGACAATCCCAATCAACACAAAAGAGACATCTTATTCAAAGCATATTTATTCCAACTCTGTTGCTACCAGTGCCCCAGACATTGTTCACACACAAACAAACCATAAAAGAAAAAATTAGTAACCACGGAAATGAGATGTCTGCAGAAAGAAGGGCTGTAGGAGTGTACCCCATAAGAGTTTTTAAGATCAGGAATGAAGATTCATACAGAGAACAAGTCGGCACAGAACCAATTCTGCATTACATACAAAGACAGCAAGTGATAATTGGTTTGTCCCCACTTAGAGAGAATGCCCTTGTGAACAAACCCATACCAAACAAAGCTTTCGTCCAATGGAAAAGAAAAAGAAAGGACCGTAGAGCACGGTTTATACGTTACTAAACATATAGAGGGAAAGAACAATCGGCATTCGGAAGAAAACTAACTATCAGACGAACTCCTACAAACAAAAACGATGAAAGTTCATTTATGGTTGAAAAAAGCCCCTGGAAGGAAAGAGAGAGAGAAACAGAAACAACATAAGCCTCCCCTGGGACTCCAACCCAAACCTTCAAGCCGGGGTAAGAAAATAGAAAAGAAAAAGAGAAAAGCCAGACAAGATCAGTGAAGGGAGTAGACAGAAGATCGGAAAGGAAGCAACAAAACCCCTGTTGTCCTATGGTCGAGGCAGGCCGGAATATGCTAGAAAAGTTACCTTATATCTCCAACGACAACATGGGGTGCAGAGAGGACACGGCTGCCACTGTAAAAAACAACACAAAAGAGGGTGGACAGGTTCATGACCTGACTCATCCATCAGCGTTGGAAGCTTTCCCATGAAGCTGGGAGGCAATCGTAACTGGAGGAAATAATGACACAGATCAGTACAGGAGATGAAGTTTAGACTGTCTCCTTGCTGGTTGGATCGCTCTCTCTCCAGTCCCGGTTCAGATTCGTCCTCTACACAATCATCTCCCATAATCTCTACTCTCTCTCTTCTATAGTCATAATTCTATTATAGATATAGATATATATTATATTATCGCTATATATATCCACCGTATATATATACATGATACTATAAAATATATAGGGGGGATTCGCCTCTTTCTCTTATATTATCTTTGGCGACCGCATAGTAATATATATTCGATCGACAAATTACGTAAATGAGATCTTATTTTTTATGGCCAAGACAAAAAAGGCCAAAACAGAAAAGCAAGCATGGAATCTAAAGAAGGGTAATTCATCTTATTTATGGCAAACTTTCATGAATAATCGATAACTTTTATAGTTTGCCACTGTGCTGAAGCCGCCATAGTGTTGACCTAAGGCAGACGAAGCATTGTTCCGTCTATCCAGCACAGAGCAAAAAAGCTACTAATTAAATTCTTTTCTAAAACTCAGAACAAGCCCCCATTGAAACCCAAGTAATGATGCTTTTTGTCCTATAGAAATATTGTTTAATTCGTAGCACAGTTTGCAGGTGGTATTCCACGATCTCCCTGCGTGTGGAAATCTTAATAATCCCCCACCCCCTGTTATGCCCAATTTCTGTTCGTAATGTTGAACTCATAGCAAAAGTCACCTTTCTCCCAACGACAAGAAGATCATGGTTGTTTTCACTTGTGAGGATGATGGCAGATAAATTTATATTTTGTAGAGAGCCCAATCATAACATTTTTAGTCGGTGGATTTTGGCATTAAAGTATCATGGCCGGTTTTTAACATAAATATGTTGTCTGATGACAAAAAAACATTAGTGGGTGTTTTGATCAGTTTACCAAGAGCCTTAATCGAAAAAGACATTTGTCTGCCACAAAACAAATGTTGCCCCTCGCCTTCCACCCCTCCTATGGAACATGGTCCCAAGACCTTCAGGCCGGTAGGCCAAATTAAAGATACGGATCCTAAGGCGGCTTCTCCCAGATATGAGAACAGTCCAAAGGTCCTGTATTAAATTAAGGGGACAAGCAACCGAAAAATAATCCTGGTCTATGCCGTTCAAGCTTTGCCTTCACCCACTACGTTTATCCTTTACATTCTCGACAACGTTGTGTAGAGAAGGACACGGCTTGCCCCGTAAAACAACACAATGGAGCGGTGGGACAGCCCCTTCATTACAACCTGGGATCATCCATCAGGGTTGGAAAGCTTTCCCATGAGCCTGGTGGGAGGCAATTCATAATGTTGGAGGAAATAATGAACACAGATCAGTACAAGATGAAGTCTTCGTTTTCATTAGACTGCTGTCTGCTTGGATGCCCCCGTTTACATTTGTTACAAAACCCTCTCCTTCTCTCTCATCTCTCCTCTCTGTTTCTCTCATCTCTCCTCCCTCTCTCTGTATCTCGTCTCTCTCTCCTCTCTCTTCCCTTGGCCAACTATAATTACTACAGCACAAATCCCATCACCTGCCCATCTCCAACAACAATCACGCGGATCTGTGACATTACTTGTTTCCCAGATGTTCACATTATCAGATCAGCCACATCCAGCCGCCACTCATCTCTCCCCCACCCCCACCACCCAATGCCAGTCTGCAAAGGTCACTCACAGACACACAGACACACGTATATATACAGACACAGCAGCCGGGTCGATGGAGTGTGCAGGAGACAGGGCTGTTAATGCGTACTGCTTCAAGCCACACACAACCACAATAATGGCACGTGCCAGACATGTGCAGCTGCACCCAACGGCAGCATCTGACACTCTATCGCAGTCCGGCACTAAAGTTATACATCAGTTGCCCAAGTACAAAGCACCCAACCAAGGACGCGTCCGTTTCTGCAACAGCACAAGAGAACCCGCAGTAGGAGCACAGATGATACAGCCCATGTCCGCTAGGCGCCATGTCATTGGTATAAAAGTGTGTCCAAATCGATATTTTTTGTTAACTGGCCTGAGCTCTTTTAGGTCGACCCAGTCTAATACTACAAAAAAAATGATCTAGGGAAGTCAAGGGGGGAAAGCACGATCGATGTTGACAGTATCACCCATCCAGTGCAAGTTGGCTACAAATACTAATCTAGCATCACACGCCCGGGGAGCGGCCGTGGTGAAACGGATAGGCGGAAACGGATTTTTGTTTTTCAAAAATGACCTTGACTTCCAGCCTTTAGTGGGAAGAAAAGGCCGCCGGCGTGACGCTGACCATATCAGCCACCGACTGCAGATTGGTCTATAAAATATAGGTCTAGCCGTACATTCCCATCAAGCCTGATGGCATGGACAAGGGTTCTTCACACGCCGGAAGACGCTAAACCCGTTTTCTGCTTACTCTCGAAGTCAGCGGCGCTCAACCTGTGGGTCGCGCCATTTTAACAGGGGCAAACAACCCTTTAAAAGGGGCCAAACAACCCTTTTAAAAGGGGCCAAACAACCCTTTAATAGGGGCCAAACAACCCTTTAACAGGGGCCAAACAACCCTTTAACAGGGGCCAAACAACCCTTTAACAGGGGCCAAACAACCCTTTAACAGGGGTGAAACAACCCTTTAACAGGGGTGAAACAACCCTTTAACAAGGGTCAAAAAACCCTTTAACAGGGGTCAAACAACCCTTTAACAGGGTTCGCCTAAGACCACAGGAAAACACATATTCACTGAAGTTATGAGGTAGCAATGGAAAAAAATTTGTTGGTTAGGGGTCACCACAACCATAAAGAGTTGATTGAAGGGTCGTCGCATTTGGAAGGTTGAGAGCCACTGCTCTAAGTGAAGACAATCAACAGAGGTTTGCTCAAGATTTAGCTGTATTCTTCTATATAGTGTGTAAGTCACCATAAGCAAAATCTCGTTAACAGGAATCACAAGGATAGAAGAAATCAAGACTGTCTAAAAAATGCGTTTTAAATGGGGGACTAAAAGTGTGCTATGAATACATACATGGCTGCTAGGACCACGACTGTGTTACTGTTAACAAGTGTTCGTCTTAAGCAAGTTCGTGTTAACCAGGTTTTACTTTAGTTTTGAAATTTAAACGACACCTTAAATGTCTTTTTCGCATAAGCGAATGAAAAGGGCCTTATTTACGCCAATAGTAGAATAGCATATGGTATTAGATCCATATTATGTCTAGGCCAAACAGCACTCGGTGCGTTATTTGGTCAGTACCAAGCCGGCAACCTTACTTTCCCCAGACACGTCCTGGTATTTATTGAAGGCTGGTCGGTCTGGGAGCCAAGGTCAATTTAAACAAGAAGCCTCCTCTATACGGAGTCGAACACAATATCTTCGAGCCGGCAGGTTTTCTACTACTAATTTTACAAGTATATATTACAAACCCTGCCCGGAATGTCATCCATAAAGGAACCAGATGACCTCTGCTCCAGAAGCGGGCGTCCCAAACCACTCAATCACGCGCACTCAATCGTCCACGTGTGAAGAACCAATCTAAACTACTTACACTATTCACTCCCCCTCCCCCCCCCACCACTCCTAACTACACCCCCCCCCCCTCCCAGCCCCACACACACGAAGGGGTAAACAAAGTGAGACCAATCAAGGACCCCGCAGCGCACAGGTGGCTAGCACCAAACACTAACCTGCGACAGATATTCCACACACGGACCTAGTTTACCGCAAGCTAGTCCTACCTGAGCTAACCGACTGCTTATCACTGACAGCTTTAGGCACTTCACATTCGCTCTAAAGGAAATCTACAGAACAGAGGTTCCCAAACTATCCCAAAACAATACGCCTTCGATTTAACCACTTCAAATTACAGAATTTGTAAATAAAATCAGTATCTCAAAACTAATATCTTCTTCATCTTCTCCGTTCGCCCTCAAAAACATGTTAAAGGGATGTTGTGTTGTGGTTTAGAGACATGCTTCAAAATCTGCGCTTGTAGAACATACCCCATATTAGCAAAATCCGCGCTTGTAGAACTAACATACCCGATATTAGCTAAATCTGCGCTTGTAGAATTAACATACCGATACTAGCTAAATCTGCGCTTGTAGAACTAACATACCCGATACTAGCTAAATCTGCGCTTGTAGAACGAACATGCCCGTTTTTAGCAAAATCTGCGCTTGTAGAACTAACATACCCGATATTAGCAAAATCTGCGCTTGTAGAATTAACATATCGATACTATCTAAATCTGCGCTTGTAGAACTAACATACCCGATACTAGCTAAATCTGCGCTTGTAGAACGAACATACCCGTTTTTAGCAAAATCTGCGCTTGTAGAACTAACATACCCGTTATTAGTAAAACCCGCGCTTGTAGAACTAACATACCCGACATTAGCCAAATCTGCGCTTGTAGAACTAACATAAACGACATTAGCAAAATCTGCGTTTGTAGAACTTACATACCCGATTCTATCAAAATCCACGCTTGTAGAACTAACATACCCGTTATTAGCAAAACCTGCGCTTGTAGAACTAACATACCCGATATTAGCTAAATCTGCGCTTGTAGAACTAACACACCGATACTAGCAAAATTCGCGCTTGTAGAACTAACACACCGATACTAGCAAAATCTGCGCTTGTAGAACTAACATACCGATACTAGCAAAATCTGCGCTTGTAGAACTAACATACCCGTTATTAGCAAAACCTGCGCTTGTAGAACTAACATACCCGATATTAGCAAAATCTGCGCTTGTAGAACTAACACACCGATACTAGCAAAACCTGCGCTTGTAGAACTAACATACCGATACTAGCAAAATCTGCGTTTGTAGAACTAACATACCGATACTAGCAAAATCTGCGCTTGTAGAACTAACATACCCGATATTAGCAAAATCTGCGCTTGTAGAACTAACACACCGATACTAGCAAAATCTGCGCTTGTAGAACTAACATATCCGTTATTAGCAAAACCTGCGCTTGTAGAACTAACATACCCGATATTAGCAAAATCTGCGCTTGTAGAACTAACATACCCGATATTAGCAAAATCTGCGCTTGTAGAACTAACATACCCGATACTAGCTAAATCTGCGCTTGTAGAACTAACATACCCGTTATTAACAGAATCCCCGCTTGTAGAACTAACATACCCGTTATTAGCAAAATCCATGCTTGTAGAACTAACATCCCCGTTATTAGCAAAATCCACGCTTGTAGAACTAACATACCCGTTATTAGCCAAATCCACGCTTGTAGAACTAACATACCCGTTATTAGCGAAATCCACGCTTGTAGAACTAACATACCCGATATTAACAAAATCCTAATTAGTCACTTTTTACAGACTTGTAAATCTATTCCCCCCCCCCCCCCCCCCCCCCCCCCCCCCCCCCCGACGCTGGGTCTATAAATCCCATGATTCGGCTGTCAGTCACATATCCACCTTTAATACACCAGTGACATCCCATCAATGCTCATTTCCTGTACCAGCGACTACTAAAAACAGTGACTATCTTTGGCCCTTCTCAAACTGGCGCCAATCGGTTTTAACAACAACAACAATTACAAATTAACCAATTTTAAACTTCAAATGTGAGCAAACATCATCTAGAACGATGAAAACATTAAAAATATGTGTTAACCTAATAAAAGACTCGACCTAACTTATTCTGAAAGATATATGAAGAAAACAAACTCCAGGGTGCAATACAGTCGATGTAATTAAAATATACAGTTGTGACCCTTTGGTGTATAGAAAACAGGAAGAGAGAGAGAGAGAGAGAGAGAGAGAGAGAGAGAGAGAGAGAGAGAGAGAGAGAGAGAGAGAGAGAGAGAGAGAGAGAGAGAGCCCGAGAGAGAGAAAGAGTAAGGATGGTAGAGAGCCCGAGAGATATATTTAGCGTGGGGTGAGAGAGAGAGAGAGAGAGAGAGAGAGAGAGAGAGAGAGAGAGAGAGACAAATTATTAAGGTTTTTCCTCTTACTAACTGCAAAACACACGGACATGATAAAGGACATCACTCAAGAGGTTCTGTGAATAGGGTCAGCTATGAAGAAAATTTAGTATTGTCTGTCCAAAAGCACAGTGAAGATCAAAATCTGTTCTTGAATTTAAAGAAAATAAAATAATGTCCACAGATAAAACTGGCTGTCACCCAAAAATAACAATAAATGATGAAGAAATTTAGAATGTCACAAACTTTAAATATCTAGGCTCTATAATAAACAGCAATGGAGACTGTTTAACAGAAATTAAAAGGAGGATGGCCATAGCAATGCAGAGATTGAACAGCCTTAAAAGTCTATGGTTAAGCACCAGCTAGGAGATCAAAATTAGAATTTTGAGAACAAGCATCTTCCCTGTAGCTACATGCGGATGTGAGTCGTGGACTATCTCCCAGTCCCTAAGAAAAAGAATAGGGGCTTTTGAGCTGAAATGCTAAAGAAAGATTCTCAGAATATCTTGAACAAAAAAAGAGGAGAAATACTGACATATTGAAAGATCTAAACATCAAAGAAAATTGGCTAATAAACAGCATCCTTTCTCGAAAGCTGAAATATTTTAGTCATATCAAGCGCCACGACGGATTGAAAAACATTATAGCAGAAAACATGGTACCAGAAAGGAGGAGCAGGGGCCGAACGAAAACGAAGATGGGCACAGGATATAAGTGACTCCCTGAGTGTGAAAGTACATGAGGCGAGAGAACTGGCGAGAGACCGATTTTCTTTCAGGCAGACTGTGATGAGAGCGACGTACTGCAAAGGACCTGCTACATGATGATGATCATACGCTTGTGATAATGCGAGACACGCGTTCATCAGTGATACGAGACGCAAGCACTCTGACGGATACCATACAAGCTACACTGATGGGAACAGAAACACAAACCACCTTATGGTCTAGGTGTCTTTTTCCCCCAGCAGATTGGTAGCAGTAGTACATTTACCCCACTAGGACATCACACAAGCGATAAACACCTGATAACACAAAGTGCCACCATTTGGACGAGGATCACCGGTGGAGAGGTCCTAGAAACCGCGTTCAGCCATTGGGCCATTTTAATGGCCGGGCTATTTTGCGGCCCCTGGCAAGTGCCAGGGTGGGGCTTCAAAATAACAAAACAAAAAAAAACTGCAATCCCACAAGAGGATGACTTGAGTATGGGAGTGAGGACCTGCTATTTTAAATGTCGCATGCTAGATGCTTATACCAGAGGGCACATCACAGACACCCGGCTCAACCTTCTAAGAAGTTCTCATTCGAGTATCAAGAAGGGTTACGCCAAACACTACCATGCTGTTATCTGCAGGTAAGCATACCTTACAGTACTTGTCTTTCAAAAAGAGGCGACATGTAAAATGGGCGTGGTTCCAGTGTTCTTCGACTTTTTTTTTTAAACACCTGCCGCTGAACAAAACAGGAAATACTTGTATCGCAGCCCCCCTACAGATATGCAAACACAAAAACAAACATAAATAGCAGTTTATTTGTTAACTCCTATTTCACACAATTACAGTATTCATCTAATGTGACATCTGCTGCTTACAGGTTAGCAAATGTTATATACGTAGCTAGTGTGTTGTTTCTGATACATAAAGCGCTGCAATAAAATAACATCCACTTGATTTAGGAGATGGATAGTCTTTTTCAAGTGATTCAGAAAACTCACACAGTAGTTGCATCTTTTGTTTGGACACTGACACCAGAAGACACCTCGATCTGCTTTTTTTTTCATGGTTATGAAGTGTGCATGATCTTATATCTTCAAGCATCATTAATCCTTTGCTGACTTAATCCAAAGATTGCCGTTCGGTATGTCCCTATTTTCAGGGAAATAATTATCAAAGCTATTTAACTAGTTTGTGTGATTGAACTGGGTTTCGTGGATTTAATCCTCTGCTGACCAACTTCGACGATCGACGAATTTCCGGCCTTATCACCTGGTAACCAACTTCGACGATCGACGAATTTCCGACCATATCCCCTGGTGACCAACCTCGATGCTCGACGAATTCGCGACTAGTGGTCTGCCGACCGACGTCCCTACCGATAGTTTTTTAATTTAACTGCATCCGGGACCAGTGTTCTTCAGCTCATGCGCCGCAACCCACGGGGAAGGGATGGGGGGAACACATCTATGAAACCCAGTTCACCACATAAACTGGTTAAAAACCTTCGACGATTATTTCCCTGAAATTGTAAGCCGTACTGAACGGCGTGCCTGCTTCTCACCGCTGTGAATGCAGAAGTTGAGGAAAACATGTGTGTTTTGTGTGGTTATTATATCGCATTAATTCATGATTCAGCTCAAAGGGAAGGGGGGTCGGGGTGGGGATCCCAATTCACATTAATGATACAATAATCGGAGGCGAAGCATGATAAAGATCCGAGCTTACGACAGCTTAAAGTAGTAGGAAGATAGAAACTGCAAACAGTTCCTGTTTTTTTACAGTGAAAATTTTTTAGTGACAAGGGTTACAAGACATCAAGAATATACAAACAGATATAGGCGAACTTTAGGGAATGACGGTAAAACAGGTGCACTTCCAGCTGCTATTTGTACATTGATTCATAATCTCTTTACTCTTTTATCTTGCAGTGTATGTCTTTCCTCTTCTGAGAACTGAACGTACTAACCACTATATCATAGTTAAAGACAACCTTAAAGAGATATCTAGGTGTGGGTTAGTTCCGTGGCCTCAGTGTGAGGGGTTTAGGGGGGGGGGGGGGAGAGACTTACCTTCCCTACCAAGCATATCGTAATAGTACATGTCGTAATAGTAGACTAATTAGGAGCTTCTGACTTCAAAGTCGGGGTGCATCTGCATGAGAGACGAGGAACCAACAGTGTGTATACAAATAAACCAGATCTGTAAAACGGATGTGCATGCAAAACTACTCACATTCTGGAGTACGACTCAAGTCCAGAAGTGACCAAAAAAAAAACAGAACTTTTCGCCGCAGTTTGAAGCCGGTGAATGCGGAAAAGAAATGTTAAAGACATGTAATCAATAGAGAGAGAGAGAGAGAGAGAGAGAGAGAGAGAGAGAGAGAGAGAGAGAGAGAGAGAGACAGACAGAGAGAGGGACAGAGAGAGAGAGAGAGACAGAGACAGAGAGAGAGAGAGAGAGAGAGAGAGAGAGAGAGAGAGAGAGAGGATCACACGAGACCACAAACAAACACCTGCCTGGTACATGAAGATAGACTGTCCGGCACTTGCCTGCTGGACACTTGTCACAAGACGAAGAAGCACCAACAGCTGCATACTCTGGGACTTCGGGTGCTGATACTGCACGTGGATCTTCGGTTGGGCTGGAGGTGTCCAAAGAATTTAACCCGTGTGATGAGTATGAAGAAAGCGATGAAGACGACGGCGACATCAACAATGGTGAGTGCTCATTTAGAGTACCCGAATACGCTTTCCGCGAGACTGACCCCGCTGATGCCTGAGATGAAGAGCGAGATGACTGTGACGATGTCGAAGAGACTGAACTTAAGGAGGATCTAGGAAACAAATGGCCCAGAGATCTGTTGAAAGCAATTGACGGCATGGCGTCAACAGCTCCCTGTGTTTTGAAGGATGTCACGGATTCATCGCACTCGGAAATTACTGAAGTCACTGAGCTTCCAAATGACAAATCCGAGCAGTTAAATCCAAGAGTCAATGGCGAGGACTGTGATCTCGGCAAAGCTTTCTTTCTTTTGGTTGCAACAAAAGAATTCGGAAATTTAGTCTGAATTTCGGCACTTTCTAACGTAGACGAATCTACTAGGTGTACACCGGCACATTTCACTTGCGATACACATTGCTTGCATTGGTTATGCAATGACTCAGTGGAAAGTTCTTCGATTATCGTTTGCACATCAGCAAAAGAGTGTACAGTCACCATGTGAACATCGTCTTTGAAATTAACAGTTTTGGTTTTCGGTTGGCCAGCTTTACAGCCGACACTGATAGCAAACTTGGCGTACACGACCGCACAATACCGCCATTAGAAACCGGCAGTGACAACGTTTCAGAGGCGCGGGCACAGAAGCTCTTTGCATTGTCACAATGTGATATGTTGGATGACGTTCCGACCCCTTCAATATCCGAAGATGTGGAAGCGCCGACGCCACTGTCTCTTGTTCTAGCAGGAAGTGAGCCCAGTCCTAATGTCTGTTCTGATAAAGACAAGTCCCCATCAGACCGAGACGTCTTCATGCTGAGAGCGTTGTTGCTGCTGTTGTTGGTACACTGTAAAACAACCATCTCTAACGCCGTACCATTACCCTGAAGTACTACACAGCTGGACCCGATAGTGCAGACATCGTGGTTCTAGCAGTATCAGCACACATCGTTTGTATCTCAGTTGGGCACACAGCAGTAATCCCTTCTACACCAAGCTTGCACGAATTTCAAGAGTTTATTTCTGCTTGCACATATGAACACAGTTCTAGAAAACCTACAAGTTAAAATACGCTATGCTGTTAAAACGAGGGAATAGGCTTAATATTATACAAACTACATGCCTAAACAATAACATTCACCTAATATTAACGATAGTTTTTTAACCGATTCTTAACGCGTATCTAGCGCTATCACGGTTCACTAATACAAGTCACGGTAAAACATGGAAACACAGCGGCTAGTGTAGCCTGTGGTCTGAATTCAATTCCCCTGAAGGCAGCGTCTGTTCAGTGACCACGTGAATTCAGCGTCTGCGTGGCCTCATCTCACCAGTACCATAAATGTTTATGAGGGCGGTTAGGCAGCTGAGGTGGCTCTACATCTGCCAACCAGGACCGCTGTCTAGAGGTTAGGCAACTGAGGTGGCTCTACATCTGCCAACCAGGACCGCTGTCTAGAGGTTAGGCAACTGAGGTGGCTCTACATCTGCCAACCAGGACCGCTATCTAGAGGTTAGGCAACTGAGGTGGCTCTACATCTGCCAACCAGGACCGCTATCTAGAGGTTAGGCAACTGAGGTGGCTCTACATCTGCCAACCAGGACCGCTGTCTAGAGGTTAGGCAACTGAGGTGGCTCTACATCTGCCAACCAGGACCGCTGTCTAGAGGTTAGGCAGCTGAGGTGGCTCTACATCTGCCAACCAGGACCGCTATCTAGAGGTTAGGCAACTGAGGTGGCTCTACATCTGCCAACCAGGACCGCTGTCTAGAGGTTAGGCAACTGAGGTGGCTCTACATCTGCCAACCAGGACCGCTGTCTAGAGGTTAGGCAGCTGAGGTGGCTCTACATCTGCCAACCAGGACCGCGTGCCTAGAGGTTAGGCAACTGAGGTGGCTCTACATCTGCCAACCAGGACCGCTGTCTAGAGGTTAGGCAGCTGAGGTGGCTCTACATCTGCCAACCAGGACCGCTGTCTAGAGGTTAGGCAACTGAGGTGGCTCTACATCTGCCAACCAGGACCGCTGTCTAGAGGTTAGGCAACTGAGGTGGCTCTACATCTGCCAACCAGGACCGCTGTCTAGAGGTTAGGCAGCTGAGGTGGCTCTACATCTGCCAACCAGGACCGGTCTAGAGGTTAGGCAGCTGAGGTGGCTCTACATCTGCCAACCAGGACCGCTGTCTAGAGGTTAGGCAACTGAGGTGGCTCTACATCTGCCAACCAGGACCGCTGTCTAGAGGTTAGGCAACTGAGGTGGCTCTACATCTGCCAACTAGGACCACTGTCTAGAGGTTAGGCAACTGAGGTGGCTCTACATCTGCCAACTAGGACCGCTGTCTAGAGGTTAGGCAACTGAGGTGGCTCTACATCTGCCAACTAGGACCGCTGTCTAGAGGTTAGGCAACTGAGGTGGCTCTACATCTGCCAACCAGGACCGCTGTCTAGAGGCTAACTGGGTGTGAATCCTCTGAAAGTGCCTCCTTAACACCTTGAATCAGATGCATTGAAGTTTAGTTTGCCTGAGCCTCGAAAAATCAGTAAACTAAAGACCATTGGTCTATCGGGAATATGGCGCAAGACCAATTATTTTGTACCTCAATCCACGCTAGTGATTTGATCAATATCATGCTGGCCAACTTCACTTACCATGATATTTCCTGGTGCCCGTCTTGAGTTGGCAGAGTTGCCTGGGAAGCCTAGATAACTTATTTCAAAAATCCGTCCCTAAGCAGAATCAAAAACATTGGGGCTGGCATGCAGGCATCTAGTCACTGCACCACTGCGGCTTCAGAAACTGGTTGGCGTCTACAGGAGTGGTGAGCACAGTACCATAACTATAGTATGCCACGGGGCTACTCTAAGTCTAATATAGATCACGAGGATATCGCCTTAACAAGTGTTGACCTAAGTTAACAATGTGTATCCTTTACAGGGCGTTGCAGAATCAACCCCAGCATTATCTCTCTCTCTCTCTCTCTCTCTCTCTCTCTCTCTCTCTCTCTCTCTGTGTTTATTTCAATAGGCAATTTTACGTTCAGTAGTTTGCCACTGCTTTGTGAACGTCAACTCTCGATACTATTGACCCCCCCCCCCCCCCCCCAAAAAAAAAAAAAAGGCTAGGCTGTCAGCTACTAAATCTCCCGCAGCATGGATCGAACCAAGCATATTGGAATTACAAAGCTATTGCTTCGCAACGACTAAGCTACAGTCCCAAGTACTAGCACAATGAACTTTCTAAGTACCCAGGTGTCTCTATGCCATAATCATCTTGTTTCTCTACTGATTCAGGTGATTGTTCCCAGAAAGCCTTGACCATATCTGCCGTGTCATATACCAATTCACCACCCAGTGGTGCAGATCCAGCCAATTTATCTATCTGTTCATTACAGACCACGCCGGCATGGCCTAGAGAAAAGATCCAAAGTACGCTCACTACCCGTGACCTTACAGGTGAAGCTTGCCACTCTGCTCGAAGCATCCCTGTCTTCACCTTCCTCACCATGCTTTCAGAGTCTGTTACAATTACGACATATGTATGCATCTTGTTCTCTAGCCACCGGCAAGCTGCAGTTACCGCCTTCACCTCCATTCTCATGTTGTATGTTAGGTTGTCTTGCACTAAAGATTTTCCTTTGGTTTTCGCTACGACCCCCAGGCACTTCTCTTTCCTCTCAACACCGAACCATCTGTTTAGATAAGATCACATGACCGTGAATTGTCCTAAATCAACTGATGGACTTCCACCTCTGTAGCAACCGCTGGCCACTCTCTGCAGTTCCGGCCCAATGTGACAATGTGATGGCTTTTAGTGTGGTATAAATATTTTAACTAATCACTTTTTTCCACCTCCAAATACTTTTTTTTACTGTTTCCCCGTAACCAATCGTTGCAATAATCTCAGGGGGGGGGGGAGGGAAGGGGGGGGGAGGGGGGTTTGCCATGTACTCAAAGCGAGGGGATACCTCTGAACTAAAGCGTTCTAAATGAGAACAGCATGCTACAAGGTAGGCCGACCAAGAAAGGAATGGGTGGAGGTAGTAAAAGCGACACAACAGAAACACAATATGGCATTAACACAAGCTACGCAACTATCAACAGAGATGAAGCTTCATGTAACTCCTCCCTGTAACGCTTTGCCGCACAAGCGGTAGGACAACAGAAGTACACTGTGTCTAGCACACGTACGACTGTATAAAGTCGGACGTCGTTTAGCACACCCGCCAAACGTTCCAGTTCTCCTGGATTCAAATCCCTATCACAGAGGATTATTTCGAAACCATGCGACTCGGCAGTCGTCGCAGGATAGTAAAATCAATTACAGAAAGAAAATACATGTGTTTGTGAATGGTTTTACTTCCTTGAAACGAAATCCACATGACCAATCGACTGCAGTGTAAACATGGAATTAACGCCGACTTCTTGATATACTCCAGCAGTCTGAAAACGAAACCTTTTACCTAACAATAACTGACCACAATCAACTAGTACGAAATGAAGAGCTGATATCGTTATAAACCTACACGCGTCTACCAAGTCCAGACACTGCTAACTGAAGCACCAGCAACGCGCTCGCTGTTTAATCATTCGCATATTCTGCATTTCAGTATCCAACCTTTAATGTGCACATTTTTAAAAAAAACCACTACCTGAATTTTGTTGCATCATCAATTCCCAGAACGGAGCAATGACAGCTGACAATTTGTTCCACGTACAATAAACGACATTGTCATCTGGAATACTGCGGTTCCAATGAATGAAGACAAAAAAATCAATACACGCTGGTGTACCTACTCGGGGACTTCTGATAAACAAAACATGATAACTTCATTAGGCAATATCAGTTCCTATGATGTGTCTCACTAACGAAGAACGTATGCAACTAACTGGACACTTTATAGAAACTCATCAAACTACACAGCAAAACGCAATAAATACAAATCCGAATGGGAAGAGCACAGACAAGCTCACGAGAGAGTCGGACATCGATTACTGCTGAGCGATTTGAGGTGACAGCAGGAACTACTCACACAGTCCCCCAGTGAATCATGACCACATCAAGCACACTTGTCATTACCGACGCACTGACAGATAGTAATGAGGGCTCTACGCTGTCGGTTTCTGTAGGCATACACACACAAGCGCTGGTCTAAATGAGTGCACGGCAACAGGTAATGAAATCTTCCAGGAACGTCTACAAGACACGAAGAGAAAGACGGACCTCTTCTGCGTCCGCCTTTAGAAGAGTGGCAAGCATGCTATCGGTGGTTTACAACCTGGCTGCAATATCTGAGACTTTTAGCTCAACCAACACATCAGATTTAGTAAACCTCTAACAAATCATAATGTACGAACCGCCAGACGACGTCGACGACGACGACGCCGAAGAAGAAGAAGAAGAAGAAGAAGAAGAAGAAGAAGAAGAAGAAGAAGAAGAAGAAGAAGAAGAAGAAGAAGAAGAAGAAGAAGAAGAAGAAGAAGAAGTTAGAAGAAGAAGAGAAGAAGAAGAAGAAAAAGAAGAAAGAAGAAGAAGAAGAAGAAGAAGAAGAAGAAGAAGAAGAAGAAGAAGAAGAAGAAGAAGAAGAAGAAGAAGAAGAAGAAGAAGAAGAAGAAGAAGAAGAAGTGGAAGAAGAAGAAGAAGAAGAAGAAGAAGAAGAAGAAGAAGAAGAAGAAGAAGAAGAAGAAGAAGAAGAAGAAGAAGCAGAAGAAAAAGAAGAGAGACCAAAGAGACCGCCCGATGTCTCCTTTCTGGCTTTGTTCCATTCCAGTCTATCACACAGGAGCTGTCGGATGTTGTCTTCTCAGCGGACGCTGGGTCACCCTAGAGGTCTGGTTCCCTGTTTCTTAGCCTCTCATGCTGGCCGATTTTCTCCCATTCTGCATACATGTCCAAACCATCGTAACTGTGACTGATCCACTCGGGTTTGTATAAAGACTGGGTATCAAGATCTTGACTTACTGTCTGAACGCGGACTTTGTCCTTTTTTCCCACTTGGACCACATTTCTAAGATATCTCATTTCTGAGGCCTGAAGCTGGCTTCTGTGAGCTGTTGTCATTGCCCATGACTCACACCCATAGGTCAGGACTGGTGTATATGTAGAGCGGTAAACCGCCATTTTCGTCCTCTTGTCAATTTCTCTTTTGCTAAGAAACCCTCGGTTTATGGCCTGGAAGAGTCTCACAGCACACTGTCTCATCATGATCTGGTGTTTATTCTTCTCTTTTGAGATAGGTATGGTTTTAGTACTGGAGATACTGATAGTTATCCCTGTTTTCTCAATAACTTCCTTCCAGACAAGTAGGTTTTATTGAAGGTGTGCTTCTGATTTACCTATTAGGACAGATCGTCTGTAAATACCAGCTCTGATATACAGATTGGTCTCATCTTTCAGTACCCTACTTGAGTACTTCTTTGTCTTCCCCGAAGAGGCCTTGATGACATCATCCATCATAAGAATGAAGAGGTAATGTGAGAAGATATCACATTGTCCAACACCGCTAGTGGTCTTAAATTCTTCTGACTTTTGGTCTGCTGTTCTTACATAATTTCTGCAGCTTTTGTAGAAACTACCAAAGCATGTAAATTTTCCTCTTGTATACCACAGAATAATATACGAGGAACATATTGAGCTACACAACAGCGTTAGATTTTTAGGGAGACGTTTATCGTGAGACAGAACTTATTCCTGTTAGCCAGGCTCTTTCTTGTCTGGCGACTACTTTCTAGCAGCTTAACACCAACACAGTCGTCTTGACCTGACAGGAAGAAAACTCACACGTTACAGAATCACCAACAACATTCTATACGTGTTGTATAGACTACGTCTCTTCGCGCACTGTTACAGGAAAATGTGTGTACACACATATCATACAACATATATAGTACCACTACAGCACATCCTGTGCTCTCTCATAACAAACACTTCCATACATTAGAACTCCGCGCTAACACCCACTACTTACTTAAATGTTTAGTTCCCCCGCCCCCCTCCTCCCAAATCACCTTTCTCTAACATTTCTAGCTTCTGGTTTTATTTCCTACAGTTCTATCTAATCCCTCCTCGCCCAACAATCCTAACTGTTTACAGCTCTTTGTTTCGTCTAAGCTTATCTATTCCCTCGAAGAATATATTTACCTCTTTCCTCTAAACCAATTATCTTCAAAACTCTCTCACTCATATCTCCTCCAACATCTCTCCATGTCAGTACGAACATAATACGAATCTGCACCACTGCAAAAAAAGAAACAATAACGTCCCAATAACTGGTAACATCAACATTTGCCGCATTCCTTTCTTTGGTCGAAGTCAACACATCACCATAGCCATCAGCTGATGGCAACGTACATATACATAACCCAATAGGAACCAATGTAAACGAGCTGATGGCTCGAAAATACTATTTGAAAGGTTAAGAGTGTGAGACAGGCCTGCGTGCCCAATCATAGAAACTAATGTTTGTTGGTTTCAAAACAACATTTTTTTAATGTAAATCTTAGCTACGCCAGAATGTACTAAGTAACTCAAACAGATCAAGCCATTCACCAACCTGATACTTTACAAGATCACCAGAATCACAAACCTGATACTTTACAAGATCACCAGAATCACCAACCTGATACTTTACAAGATCACCAGAATCACCAACCTGATACTTTACAAGATCACCAGAATCACCAACCTGATACTGCACTAGATCACCAGAATCACGAAACTTTACTAAATAACCAGAATCACCAACCTGATACTTTACAAGATCACCAGAATCACCAACCTGATACTTTACAAGATCACCAGATTCACCAACCTGATACTTTACAAGATCACCAGAATCACAAACCTGATACTGCACTAGATCACCAGAATCACGAAACTTTACTAAATAACCAGAATCACAAAACTTTACTAAATAACCAGAATCACAAAACTTTACTAAATAACCAGAATCACAAAACTTTACTAAATAACCAGAATCACAAAACTTTACTAAATAACCAGAATCACAAACATGATACTGGATTAGATCAGCAGAAACACGATACTTTACCAGATCACCAAAATTACAAACATGGTACTGTACTAGCTTAATAGAATCATAAACATGATACTGTACGTACTCTAGCCAGTACACGAAGCTCCCAAGCAAGACAAGGCTACTAGATAGCAGCACTTACAAATCCACTGACTGACATATACCATCGCCAAGGTGTAACACTTACACTACACAATTATCAGGTAAAACAGGGTGCTCTATATCGCGCACGCCGACGATGCCATACCCAGGGTACCAGTGTTCGCAAGTTGTTCTTGAGTGTTTGCAGGGAAAGTAAAGCGGGAGAGCTGTGAAATGCACTTCATGGCGTGTTTCTTGTCGTTTGGAGAAGTTGTAAAGAACGGTTTTAGAAACGATGCACTTTATAAATGTTATTGTTAGACAGCAGTGTCTGCTAGCGAGCTGGGATGGAAAGCGCAAGAAGAATAAAGTTAATTTGCTTTTAAATATTACGACAACACGTACTCAGAATTATTATTTCACTTGAATTATTTTTTTTCTTTGTAATTAAAGACTGCAATGTTTGCACCCGAGAAATGGACTGGAGTATGATGACAATGTGGCTACAAGTAGGCTAAGTTGTTTGATGTATTCTGTGATGTAATTGTTCCTCTGTGTTGTATGATGACAATGTGGCCCCTAGTAGGCTAAGTTGTTTGATGTATTCTGTGATGTCATTGCTCCTCTGTGTTATATGATGACAATGTGGCTACTAGTAGGCTAAGTTGTTTGATGTATTCTGTGATGTAATTGTTCCTCTGTGTTGTATGATGACAATGTGGCCACTAGTAGGCTAAGTTGTTTGATGTATTCTGTGATGTCATTGTTCCTCTGTGTTGTATGATGACAATGTGGCTACTAGTAGGCTAAGTTGTTTGATGTATTCTGTGATGTCATTGTTCCTCTGTGTTGTATGATGACAATGTGGCTACTAGCAGGCTAAGTTGTTTGATGTATTCTGTGATGTCATTGTTCCTCTGTGTTGTATGATGACAATGTGGCCACTAGTAGGCTAAGTTGTTTGATGTATTCTGTGATGTCATTGTTCCTCTGTGTTGTATGATGACAATGTGGCTACTAGTAGGCTAAGATGTTTAATGTATTCTGTGATGTCATTGTTCCTCTGTGTTGTATGATGACAATGTGGCTATTGTAGGCCTAGTTGTTTAATGTATTCTGTGATGTCATTGTTCCTCTGTGTTGTATGATGACAATGTGGCCACTAGTAGGCTAAGTTGTTTGATGTATTCTGTGATGTCATTGTTACTCTGTGTTGTATGATGACAATGTGGCTACTAGTAGGCTAAGTTGTTTGATGTATTCTGTGATGTAATCGTTCCTCTGTGTTGTATGATGACAATGTGGCTACTAGCAGGCTAAGCTGTTTGATGTATTCTGTGATGTCATTGTTCCTCTGTGTTGTATGATGACAATGTGGCTATTGTAGGCTAAGTTGTTTGATGTGTTCTGTAATGTCATTGTTCCTCTGTGTTGTATGATGACAATGTGGCTACTAGTAGGCTAAGTTGTTTGATGTATTCTCTGATGTCATTGTTCCTCTGTGTTGTATGACGACAAAGGTTTTCTATGCAAATCGCTCACAGTGTCATGCCTGACTGTTTTGTAGTAAGAAACTTAGCTGCCTAGTTCTATTTCTCTTTTTTAGACTGAATATTTTTTTACGACAACGGTAATTTGGTAATATTAGTTTCAGCTTCATAGCAAACGGGTCACATCATAGTTGCTCCGCTCCTGTGCCAACGAAAAACACACAGAATGTTCATTACAGTCCTTTGTAGGAAAAACTGACACTGAAATCTCAGCATATTTACTAGCATACAGCATATTCACTAGCATACACACGCATTAAAAGCATAAGGCAGCCATCAGAAGTGCTAACACAAACAGTCCAACATTAGAAATGCAATTCATCAACGAAGAAAGAAGCAGCTAGAAACAGATCAGCTGCTGCACACTTGATCAAATTTGATCACATAAGGCATCGCCAGCTCTGTGACAACAGACCACGCGCTATTGTCTGAATCTACAATTCACATGCTGGTCACAGTCGAAAAACAGTCAAAAAAAAAACTTCGCAGCTCACAGTGTCGCGTCATGCATTCAACTCAGTAGCTGAGTCAAAACTATACCCCTTCAGTCTACAAATGAAGGAAATGCATCAGCCACCGTCTGTCAGAGGCACAACTAAAAACAGTGAAAGTGCTTAACGTCCATTTTAAACGGCTGGCTAGCAGTGGGCGGTTTTCAGGAAATCCAATGTTCTGTGGGTCGATGTGGAACAGAAAGGGTTAATTCTAGTAACTTTCACACAATCAGAGAGAGGGAAAGGAGGGAGAGAGGGGGTGTCCACACTGTGAGCTGGTGGAACAACACTAACATACTAACGTTGAAACAGATCAAGCACCGCTATCTGTATTTGCCCACACAGCAAGTACATTAAGATAAACTAAAACTGTAAACAAAAAAGCTAGACAATCCGTTAAAACACACATGGTGGTTAGAATAAAAGCCAGAGAACTAGGTTTGCTACAGAAACAAGACAAACTCCCAACCCTAAACAGATCGGCTGGCCAACGCGACGGCCTTCCTTCACTTACCGGCTATAATTTATGGATGCCAACAATGGTAATCTGAAGACGCTATCGCAACAGGTAATTTCTACTGCCTGAGTCATGCCACGAATAACATCTTAGTGTACCTTAGACAAGAGAACGCCGGTAATTTACCAGTGATTACCTGGATATGTTCGTAACAAGGTCGTTGGGATTCTTCTGCTGGCAATGAGAGGTGGTCCGTATCGGTAATGGAGGTGTGTTTAGCGGTCATAAAAGAATGTTTCGCGTCAATATGGGGAAGGCAGATAAGGACGTTATTACCATGAACGCTCTTTGTCTTATTAAAAACTCTACTGCCGGGGGAGGCTGATGGTAAGCAAGCAAGAGGCAGACAGTGATACTACTGGGAGGATAGTATCAAGTAGAAAGAGTAGTCTCAGTGTAGGTAGACGGGCTAAATGCAGAACATATCAAACTGATTGACTGACAGCCTCATAGAAAGAACGTTGTAAACCGGTACTTTTTTAAAATGTTTTTTGCCCAGACAGAATATATATTCTGAGCGAACTCGATGGATCGTGCAGCATGAGCAACAATGATCTCTCCAACACAACGCAGACTTTGTGCTATGGTTACCATGGACTGTCATCCCTTGCCTCCCATGGACTGTCATCCCCTTGCCTCCCATGGACTGTCATCTCCTTGCCTCCCATGGACTGTCATCTCCTGGCCTCCCATGGACTGTCATCTCCTTGCCTCCCATGGACTGTCATCCCCTGGCCTCCCATGGACTGTCATCCCCTGGCCTGCCATGGACTGTCATCCCCTTGCCTCCCATGGACTGTCACCCCTTTGCCTCCCATGGACTGTCATCCCCTTGCCTCCCATGGACTGTCATCCCCTTGCCTCCCATGGACTGTCATCCCCTTGCCTCCCATGGACTGTCATTCCCTGGCCTCCTATGGACTGTCATCCCCTGGCCTCCCATGGACTGTCATCCCCTTGCCTCCCATGGACTGTCATCCCCTTGCCTCCCATGGACTGTCATCCCCTTGCCTCCCATGGACTGTCATCCCCTTGCCTCCCATGGACTGTCATCCCCTGGCCTCCTATGGACTGTCATCCCCTGGCCTCCCATGGACTGTCATCTCCTTGCCTCCCATGGACTGTCATCCCCTGGCCTGCCATGGACTGTCATCCCCTGGCCTGCCATGGACTGTCATCCCCTGGACTGTCATCCCCTGGCCTCCCATGGACTGTCTTCCCCTTGCCTCTCATGGACTGTCATCCCCTTGCCTCCCATGGACTGTCATCCCCTGGCCTGCCATGGACTGTCATACCCTGGCCTCCCATGGACTGTCATCCCTTGGCCTCCCATGGACTGTCATCCCCTTGCCTCCCATGGACTGTCATCCCTTTGCCTCCCATGGACTGTCATCCCCTTGCCTCCCATGGACTGTCATCCCCTTGCCTCCCATGGACTGTCATCCCTTTGCCTCCCATGGACTGTCATCCCCTTGCCTCCTTTGGACTGTCATCCCCTGGCCTCCCCTGGACTGTCTTCCCCTGGCCTCCCCTGGACTGTCTTCCCCTTGCCTCCTTTGGACTGTCATCCCCTGGCCTCCCCTGGACTGTCTTCCCCTGGCCTCCCCTGGACTGTCTTCCCCTTGCCTCCTTTGGACTGTCATCCCCTGGCCTCTCTATAGCAAACCTAGAACACTATCGCCAGGAAAGACGGGAAAAGTGTCAGTAATTTTAGTCATTTACAAAATCAGAAAAAGGACATAACATCCTTATATATTCTGTGCCAACCTCACAGAGAGGCAACTGCAGGTATAAGATAAACCAGATTCAGAAAAAATACATCTAGAAAATAAGTGACATTTCAAAGAGGAAAGATCGTCATCATCATCATGTAGCAGGTCCTTTGCAGAACGTCGCTCTCATCATGGTCTGCCTGAAAGAAACTCGGTCTCTCGCCAGCTCTCCCGCCTCATGTACTTTTATACTCAAGAAGTCACTCATATCCTGTGCCCATCTTCGTGTCGGTCAGCCCCTGACCCTCCTTTCTGGTATCATGCCTTCTGCTATCATTTTTCCCAATCCGTCGTGACGCGTGATATGACCAAAATATTTCAGCTTCCAGGACAGGATGCTGTTTATTAGCCAATCTTCTTCGATGTTCAGATCTTTCAAGATATCAGTATTAGGAGAAATAACCAAGACAAAATATCTTCTTCTTTTTCGTCTTCTTCGCGTTCACCGATAGACTCCGGCGGAAAGTTCTTGTTGTTCATCCACCTCTCGACTTTATAGATTCGTTCCAAAACCTGAGGTTGCATGCACATCCGTTTTACAGAACTAACTTATTTGTATATAAACCTTCAGGCAGATGCACTCCGACTTCGAAGAAAACCCCCAATTAGTCGACTCTTACGACACACTTGTTGGAAAGGCAGTGGGTCTATTCTTGCCCCCACCTTTTTTCACAATAGGGCCCCAGAACCCACTCTGAAACAGTTACTACGCCAACACTTTGTTGCCTTGAAGCAGAAAAGACAATCACAGAAGTAAACAACAGACATAGCTGAACGTGTAAAAGAAACGTGTGTGACTAGGCGTGATATGTATACTTCCAAACAACAAATAGTCTTACAGATTATAATGCAATAAACGGCTTGGAATGCGCCGTGAAACGCTGCCAGCAACGAATGCAGACCGTGATGGCGCCACAGCAATGACGCAAGGATAGTACAATGTTTTTCTCTCTCCACAATGGATCAAAAACTATTCCTCCCCACGGCGCTAAGTTTAACGTCTAAACATTGCTATCCATCGAGCAATAAGGCAGAAGTGGAAAACTGATGATGATGGCCTAAATGATTATTTGTACGTATTCAACTTCTTTCAGGTAGACTGATGAGAGCGAAGTTCTGTGATGAGAGCGACGTTCTGCAATGGACCTGCTACATGATGATGATGATTCCGCTTCTACATTCCTTTAGTTGTTCCTGTTCCATATTTTTGTTTACTACATCACCTCTTGAGGCTCCTCTCAGGGATATTTTTGTTTACTACATCACCTCTTGAGGCTCCTCTCAGGGATATTTTTGTTTACTACATCACCTCTTGAGGCTCCTCTCAGGGATATTTTTGTTTACTACATCACCTCTTGAGGCTCCTCTCAGGGATATTTTTGTTTACTACATCACCTCTTGGGGCTCCTCTCAGGGATATTTTTGTTTACTACATCACCTCTCGAGGCTCCTCTCGGGGATATTTTTGTTTACATCACCTCTCGAGGCTCCTCTCGGGGATATTTTTAGCAGTGAATAATTTGTGGCTGGTATTCGGAAGAGTGGGAGTCCCCGTGGTAGAGCCGCTAGACGCTCGCCGCGGATCGGAAGGTGGTGGGTTCGCTCCCTAGAGGAGCCGGACTTTTTCCAAAATGACCTTGACTCCCAGGTCGAGCCAGCCTTGAGTGGGTGCCAGGTGCAGTCCCGGGAAGTAAAGGCGGCCGGCGGCTAACCACATCACTTATCTTGTGCCGATTGGTCTATACAAAATATAGGTCTAGCCCTATATGCCTAAAGGCGTAGAAAAAGGTCCTTTACATTTTACTTTTTTTTTATTCGGAAGAGTGCCTGGTGACATTCTCACCTATGACCTATTTTTAACCCGTAGCTGATTCAACAAAGGTATTTAAACAAACGTCAAGGACGACTTCTTTCATTAGCCGTTTCCACGTGCATTGGGCATAGACATAGTGGCCTACATTGTATATACCAAATGACACATAGTGCCTGATGTGGTCAACCTCACGTCGACGCCCCTTTACTTCCCAGGACTATACCTGGTACCCACTGAAGGCTGAGTCGACCTGGGAGAAGGTCATTTTGAACAGAAAGTCCGGCCCCGTCATGAAGCGAACCCACGACCTTTCGATCCACGGGCGAGCGTCTAGTCGCTACACCTTGGCGGCTCCCTCAATATATTAGCTACAATAAATAAGCTATCTGCTGTCAGGGCTGCCAATGGGATTTTTTTTTAAAAACCCAGCTTCGCTAAACAAAAACCCAAGCAATACATAGACAAAGAACAAACAAACAGAAAGAAAAAAAACCAGATTGTTAAAATGTAGTTACGAAACGAAACAATTACCACTTTTATTTAAGGATATATTAAAAAAACAACCCACCCAGATTTACCTGAGGCCTCTAAGATAAATCCAGATCTGGGGGGGGGGGGGGAGGGGGGAGAAACCCAGCATTGGCAGCGCTGCCTGCTGTAGCACTGAAGGATGTGAGCTGATCCCGTGTGGGTTCCGAGGCCTCATTGAAAGGGAAATGGGGGAGCGGGGAGGGTGGTAACAGACCGACAGCTCCCTTTTAAAAAAAGCCTGTCCCAAAAGGCGACTAATCTGGAGTTTGATGAAATCGGATGTGATAGACCGACGGGTGCAGGTATATGTATCTCAGCCCAGTTGTAAACCAGAACATAAAGTGCCAATAGCCCTTTCAAAGCGATCGCAGAAGAATAAAGAAAAGGGGGGGGGGAGAGGAAGAAGAAATCGGGGTTGGGCGTTTCCACTATTCGTTAGCCTATCTGTCTTCTGTCACGACTCTCTCATACATAACATTCCAATCACTAGCTTCTCTTTCATCTCTCTCCCGTACCTAACATTCCTACTGTATGTGTCACCTCTAAACGATGGCCTTGCCCCGGCTGTCAACCTTTCAAATACCTTACGACTATCTGACTTGGGTACACACATTTTCACCCAAACTTTTTGACAGTCATCTGAGGCACTGCTGTAAGAGTGTGTGGTGTGATAAACTGCATACAAGTGGGGAAAGAGCACAGATCTATTTCTCTGCATTTTTTCCTACTTGTAAAGGCTCTTGTACAATTCTGACTTCTTCGTGTACTTTTCTTCTTCTTCTTCTTCTTCTTCTTCTTCTCCCCCGTCTTCTTCTTCTTCTCATCATCGTCCTGCTCCTCCCCATCCCTTCATTTGAGTCACATTTAAAATGACGGTTGGCACGTTATATTACGGTTTACACCTAGTCTGTGCCTTTCGGTTGGGTCTACAGCTCGTCGCCCCCCCCCCCCCCCCCACTCACAAAAATTTGATACGGAAACCCACACTGGGAAACATGATGGATGAGTGAATTTATGTGTGTGGTTTGTACTTGATCTGAACATCAAGGAAGATTGGCTAATAAACAGTGCCTTTTCGAAGGAAATATTTAGGTCATATCAAGCGCCACAACGGATGGAAAAAAATTATAGCCCCCCCGACCGAAGACAGCACAGGATATAAGTGACTCCTTGAGTAAAAGTATATGAGGCAGGGAACTACAAGAGGACCGAGTTTATTTCAGGCAGACTTGATGAGAGCGACGTTCTGCAAAGGACCTGCTACATGATGATGATGATGATGGTGGTTTGTTCTTGTAACTCGGCCCGTTTGGTGTTGTATACTTATATGAGGCTGGCAACGTTCACTTTTCGACCACGGCTTGGTATGTGAAACATACCAGTTATAATTCTCGTTTGAAAATGTTATTTTTTAAACAACGGCTAAACAACCTGGGCAGTTTCTGATATTGCACTCTTTTCAACTCAATCAGCAACGACTCCAAACTGACTTCCACAAAACTAGTCTGTCATTTCTTACCCATTCCATTATTAACGCGGGAGTGAACTATAGTGACACGACTCATTAAGCTGATTGTGTACTGTGTGGCTCGCATGATGCTGGTTGCCGGTTTTGTCCGGGAATATCGATCTATAGATGCTAGAAAGGAAATCTTTCTGATGTTATACATCGTGCCTAGCTTCGTCATTTCCTCTACCGTAGCTTCTTCTGAAAATGCGTACATTTCAATATGAATTGTGTCTGGCTGTCTGATGAGTCGTGTTTAATTATCTTGAAAGAATATGTTAATACCATATTCATACTTAATCTATAATTAAGCACCTGTGTATAATAAGACTTTTAAATGCAGATAGATCTACAAACAGCTTGTGAAAATAAAAAATATGCTCTTGGCTTTTTGTTTTATGAATAGTTGGGGGAAAAATGTCAAGTATTTTATTTATAATGAAACTTTGTATGTGTGTGTGTGTGTGTATATATATATATATATAAAGGATTATTTCTAATGCACCAAATTACAAAACTGCTTGATGTCTCCACCTTGAAACCTCCCCACGCCACAATCCATGCGGGGCGCCCCCTCCCACTATTGTAGACACTGGCACTTCCAGAAGAAAACATACGCACATATTAAAATGTCAACAAGCAAAGACAAACAGAAATAATCACCACTGGTTCGACCAAGGGAACCTAGCAAACAGAGAATAGCTAGTGGATTATAGCAATTACAGAAAATAAAGCAGCAAGCAAACAAACAATATCATCATCATCATCATCATCGTCGTCGGCAGGTACTATGTTGTTCTTTGCTGAAAGTCGATCTTGTCAAATGCTAGTTGTAAAATTCAAACAGTGAAATTGGCGACATTATCAACGATCGGCACTCCAGCGAATGTGTTCATTGTGATCGTATACCAGAAAAAAAAAGGTTTCCTGACAAACCAGTAGGGCTCTTATGTAATGTAAAGCATGCTTATTTACCATAGGTGATTCTCAGTCAATACTGGGGAGGTTCACAACGGACATAGTGGCATGAGTGGATACCAAGCAACAACACATCAATATTACAGAGATCGCCATTAATATGCTTATCAGCGATGTGCAGGAGTTTGGGGGAATTAACAAGCGGATGGTTATAATGCGACAATGACAGGGACAGTCATACTGGACCGCGCGGACTTTCTGAAGACCACTTACAAATTAACACTGAGTGAAGATACGATGTTATATGTGAAGATACGATGTTATATGTGAAGATACGATGTTATATGAAAAACATGTGTAAAGTAAGGTGAATTTTTAATTAAGTTTAGCTTATGCAAGAATGGACATATCAGAGAAAAAGTACAACGTGTGTACAATAAGTGTACAACAAGTGTGCTAATGGAACAGTCAGCATTCTTCTTCTTCTTTCGTTCGCTTCAAATATCGGTATCTGAAATGCTGTCTCTAGTATGAACTTCACGGTCTGTTATAATTCACTGAGTACTTCACCCAGGTGAAAGCTGGGATTTTTTCACCGGGACTTCTAGCAATCTTCCCTGGTCTCTAGGTGGCAAGACTGGACGCCCGTGTGTATTTGCGCAGGCAGGGAAAAAAAAGATCTTGACATTTGGAAATCGAAAAAAAGAGTAGCCTAAAGGTGCTGCACGGGAAAAATTTGGAGTCCAAAAAATCTACCTAAATTATTTCAGGACCCTCGCCAGTGCAACGGAGTTAGTGCATTGCGCTGAGATACTTCAGACTCAGACTTGAGTTAGAAGTAGAACGAAGCTTTTATGAGTCAGTCGTATGCCCTAGTGTTGATCCCTGAATGAACATAAACAAACACATTTGCCTTAGCGGCCCGCTAGGTTTTGCTTTCACCAGTGTCTCTCTTGGCCATAAGTTTTTTGCCAGAAATATGTCATTTTAGTAGTCTTGGAGGATGTGATCTATTGTCTCAGGTACCAGTCCCACATGTGCACATGGCTGATTCGCCAATTAAAAATTTTGTGTACATTTGGCTGCGAAGTCCATTGTGCCTCTGTTCTAAGGCGTAGAATAATAACTTGCTCTGGTCTGTCCATAATATGGTAATCATCTTGTGCCAGTTTTGATGGCTTTCTGATTGATTAGATTATTCTCTTCTTCTGTTGATAACTGTCAGCACTGATACCTGAGTACATCTGCTACGGCAGACGCAGCATCTATGCTTAAGCCCAGTACGCTATAAGTGATGATCGTCATCATCCTTCGTGTGGCATTAGACATCACACAGGACGTTCCATTCCTCCGCTCCGCTCCACTGCATGCAACTCTCGATTTCTGACATGGAGTTCAGCCCAGCGTGTTTATATTCTCATAATGATGTTCTTCTTAACGTTTCCCTTGCACGTCCTCTTTTTCTGAGACCATCTGAGCTAACAAATTAGGAAAAGTTTGGAGGAAAATGAGATGTGGTTCTTGAGAAGAATGTTGCGAATACCTTGGACTGCTAGAAAAACGAACAATGATTGCATGGAAATGGCTAATGAAAGTAGAACATTATATATAACAATAAATAGCTTTGGTCATGTAATAAGAAAAAGAGCACTGGAAAATATCCTGACGACTGGAAAGATCACCCGTAGAAGAGCCAGACCAAGAGAATGATGGTGGATGGCTTAAGACAGTTGCATGGAGGAATATAATAAGTGGAATTGATCCAGAACACCAAAGACCGAGATCTGTGGAGATACATGAATTTCTACACTAGCTGGCAAGGCATTTGATCATGGTGATCATAATAATGATGATGATGGTCTGTTTCGTATTTCAGTGCTATCCCCAGCTAAGATGTCGACTGGTAAATCAGTGAAAGACAATGTTCGAAACCTTGAGGCGAACTGAGATTACCTTACTAGCTTTACTGTTTATAGACAGGTCGCTACTTAGTGTTTGCGACGTGGGCAATATCCCACCAGCCAACTTTACTTTCCAGAAGCTGGGGTCAACTTGGGATAGGCCAGTGTAAACAAAAACAAAAACAACAAAAGACATGAGATGGATGCGGACGCATAACTATGAGGTGGATGCAGACGCATAACCATGAGGCCGACAAAAAAGAATGATAGTAACGCGAATCCCGTAAGACTTAAACAACCTGTGTAGATGTAGTATTCAGAGAATGTTTAAAAAATATCAGTTGGGGGAGGGGGGAGAGACGAACACTGTACACCAGATCACCAGAGACTTAAAACGCCATATACCTGGTACATTTCAGTAATACAGCACCGGTTACAGCTTTGGCAGGTTATTAACGATCACCAACTAGATATAGATGCAAATCAGCTGTGATGTCCCGGTGATACGTTCTTGCTAGGAGGTCGGTAATGAATAGACAGACGAGAGCTAGTTCGACAATGATAATACAATCTTGGTATATCGTTTTTAATTCAGCAAATTTTGCAACCTAGTGGCTCCCAAATTAAATAAGAATTAGTCTGATACTGGTTTTAATGCCTGTCACCTGCACAAACCTAATGCTGCCTTACGTATTCTGACTACTAAATGCACTTTTTAAATCTCACCATTATAAGAGACCAAGCCGGTGATTGCTTGAGGGGGGGGGGGGGAGGGGGGGGGGGGGGGGGGGGGGGAGGGGGGGGGGGGGGGGGGGGTTGCCGGCTTCCCCCAACAAACACGCAAAAGACAGAGGGATAGACACACCCATGAGAATGAATTATCGGTTTTCCAATTCATGCTACAAGAATCCACATGATATTGTGAAAGAAAAATATAAAGGCTAAAAAAAGGAGGGAAAAAAAGTTTGCGTGCAGGGTGGAACTTTTTTTTGAGAACTACCCAGAAACCAATCTGCCATCTGCCAGGCAAATCAGGAGAAAGCATCCAGTCTGTGGAGAGACAAAGCGCATCCCCGTGCACATGTCAGGCTGACCGCCCAACTCAACAGCCGAAAGACTGACATTGTTAAATTCATCCCGTGTACCAGTTGCACGCCTCGTCGGTGAATCAGCTCAGAGGGGAGGGTGACCGTGAGGAAGACAAAGAAAAAAGCCGTGCCTAGATGGAATACTGAATACAAGAAGAAGCCCAGAGCACGCCCTAGGAAATGTTACTTATGGGCATACAAATCTTTTGCTATTTTCGAAACCTCTAGTGGTCGAAGCCACAAGAGTGTCTGAAGCTGGGTGCCTAGGGCCCTTGAAGTCAGCATCCCACATTTTTTTTAAGGAAGGGGTGAAAGGCAGAGGGACCCTCCCAAATGTTTAACAGGTCTAAGCTCCCTCTCGTCCCTTTTCCCTCCTTTTGAAAATCACGTAGAAACATTAAGTTTTTAAGTTTTATGTTTCTGATTTAACAGGTGTTATGGGTCAAAGATGGGAGTCACCGTGGCGGAGCGGCTAGACGCTCGCCGAGAATCGGAAGGTCGTGGGTTCGCTCCCTGGTGGAGCCGGACTTTTGTCAAAAATAACCTTGGCTCCCAGGTCGACCCAGCCTTAAGAGGGTACCGGGTGCAGTCCCGGGAAGTAGAGGCGGCCGGCGTAATGCTGACCACATCACCCATCTTGTGCCGATTGGTCTATAAAAATATAGGTCTGGCCCTATATGCCCTATACGCCTAAGGGCGTGGAAAAGGGTCCTTTACTTTATTTTATTTTTTTTACTTATGGGTCAAAGGTCAGTACTTTAAAGATCTGAACGTCAATGCTGCAGACTTGATGTCAGTACACTAAAGATCTGAAAGTCAATGCTGCAGAGGCTTAAGGTCAGTACACTAAAGATCTGAACGTCAATGATGCTTAAGGTCAGACTTAAGATCGGCACAGCTTTTCAAAAAGTGTATCCTGGTCTATTGAGTCAAATCCTTAGGCAAAGCTGTTTGGAAACAGATGGGATTGTTTTAAACAGGCGATCAACATTATATAACTGGTATGTCGGTGAAAACATTAAAAATGGTATCACAAGAAGAAGAAAACATCTCGATATGTCACATAATTTGTATCCGAATTTAACTGTAACGCCTCCAGTGGAATTTCTAGTGACTATCATTCAAAAAAATTATCAAATGTTACAGGGTGTTTTAGGAATGTACTTTAAATATCTACAGGAACAGCCAGAACAAACAACAATAAAAACAGCTAGTATTCCTCCTCCATCTTTTCTACCCGAATGTATACTCCAGATCTGCAGAATGAAGGCTATTCACTCACTCTCAAATGACCACTTTTCAATGGCTAATGTAGAAGTAACCTTTTCTAAATACTGTGTTCACATTATAAAATACTTACAATAGTAGGACACATTACATTAGGGCAACAAAAATAGCCTACTGTTCCTGTGTAGGCAGAGTTCTCAGTTTAAATAACCGTTTCTAAAATTATATTATTTCATATAAAAATATATACTAGAATTATGCGCACACTATCAATGAATGGGAAACCTAATGGAATGTCCACACACACCACCACACACAAAAAAACCCCGCAAAAACAGGTAATCCACAAGTGCATGAAAGACACTCCCCAGAAATACTAGACATAAATCCTCTGGCTGCTGAATGAACAGTGACAAAGATCTGAACACACGGCGCCTGCACAAATCCCAGAGAACAAAACATTGAATCTATTTTACTAGGTAACAGATCCAGGTTCCCTGACACGTTGGAGGCATTAGCGGCCGAGAGAAATTACACAAGGTAAGCGAGTGTTGGCCTGCCGATGACTTATCGCGCCAGGCATTTCCTCATTTCACCAAGGTCTTCTTGTTATGACAGACCCCTAGTAGAGTAGTAGTCATGTCGCTGCTGGCGCTGCTGCAGTTTATCGCGGTTGTCTATCATTGACTCGAATCCTGGCACTTACAACACTGGCCGAGAATAGTTAGCCGAGACCTCACGCAGATATTAGGGATCACGCCACTTCATGTAACATACGCTTGTAAAATCTGCTCCTGCTTTGTACGTTACTTCAACTGTCAAGATGTCAAAACAACTTTCTCTCGTCTCGCCTTCTGATTTTTTAAATGACTCCCCACTGAACACCCACTAAAACATCAATTTATCTATGTTTGTCCAGTCTATCTGCTTACCCAACTAAACATCTATTACCTATCTTCCTATCTATATGCTTAGCCGGGGTAGCGAACTTTTTAGAATACCGTCTCGAAGGTATGAGGTTCAAACGTGTGTGATTAGAGTGGAATCTTAGCCCAGCGTGGAAGGTGGTCTTAACCACTACATCACAACCATTGTCATGTTTGAAAAGACCCCACCATCCACACAAGTCGTTTTAAGTTAATTAATACATGATCTGTTTCCTTGATAGCACAAAAACATCACACACCAAGGCTGGCTTACCAGGGGGACATCTCTGCCGGGTAAACTGTTAAAAGACGCACCAAGGGGTTCAGTCATAGGCGTGGATACGGATGAGTGGAGGTCTGATCTGGTTAACTGCTACAACGTGTGGAAAGCGAAAAGAGGAAGAGGGTAGAAAGAAAGAAAGAAAGAAAGAAAGAAAGAAAGAAAGAAAGAAAGAAAGAAAGAAAGAAAGAAAGAAAGAAAGAAAGAAAGAAAGAAAGAAAGAAAGAAAGAAAGAAAGAAAGAAAGAAAGAAAGAAAGCGCTGGGGGGGGGGGGGGGGGGGGAGGGGGGAAGAGTAGCAATGAAAAAAAAAATTTACTGTGTTCATTTTCACCGAGAGCAAAAGGTTCTGAAGATCCCATGCAACGTTCCAACAATACAGCATCAGTAGTTATATACACTGGCAAACAATGTGCAGATGCAAAAAAGTCCTGTTTTGCAATGCCAACTTCTTTGATTTGTTTCTCGAGAGCTGGATTTGGCAACTGTCTTATTTATTGACAAAATTCTTCAAATACCATCACGCGTATTTCTCCCTACATCAAATGTTATGGTATCTTTTTTAATCTGTTTATAAAGATATAAAACTACACACGCCTGTGTTTCAATTAGCAAGCATCCATTTTTAGGTAAAATTATCCCGCAGTTGTTTTGTATTACCTCTCACAGCACTGCTGCTACTTCTGGCTCCTCCATAAATTCACACCTAACCTTTGGTATTAGCTTATCTACTGTTGGGTGAGCTATTCTACAGTCCGTTCAGTCGTTCACGATCATGAACAGATTTTAATATTATGCAAACTATCGACTGTAATGCGATTCTGTATGTTTACTCCACAGTAATATGACTTTGAGAAATTATTTCTTTCATTAATGAAAAATATCCATCAATGAAGGTTGGAGAATGGCTAATAACATGGAATGAAAGTTAAGGTACAGTTTTCAGTTAAAGGCCAGTTTCGAGAAAATAGATTTGCAAACGTGGGTCAGATTAATAGCTAAAAGCGGAAATATAAAACTATACCCTACAGAAATTGATAACCATTTAATTGGATGAATTCAATGAAGACAAAGAAATAAGAGAAGGGTCCAGATAACCGTTTGTATAACCAGCTATAAGACAAAGAAGATGGTGGCATACTCGGCGCAACCAGGAATATCGAGCAAAAATCATCAAATAGGTACTTAAATAGGAAACAAACGGACTGAGAAGACGAGGACGCACAGAAGAAACAACGAGAAGAACAATAAGGGAAGAAGCCAAAAGTGATGGCATAAATTCCATGTACGATAATGAAAAATATGCAAATAAGACAACGGAGTTGGGGAATATACGTGAGGCAGAATAGCACTCTGTAATGACGATGTAAAAGTTGTTCTAACATTCGACTGTTGTTTGCCTCTTGAATGTAAGTAAGGCAAAGAAAGTGTTGTCATGCCTCTGGACGTTTCCAGCATAACATTAGCCCTGTGCATTTTGTTGTGAGATCACTCGATATTCGACGACGGCTGGCATTGTCAATATTATGCCAGCCACTTTTACTTTCCGGGAGCCGCAGTCAGGTAGCCGCTAGACGCTCGCCAGCGAGTCTGAAAGTCAAGGGTTCAGATCCTGACGGTGCGGAACGTTTTTTTTTTTAATAATGACCTTGGCTGCTACGTCGTTGATAAGCAGAATCACTAGAAAGATAGCTTTCATAAAGGCTACCGGCCTTCTGATATAAGTTTTCTCACAGAAGGATCGAAGAAGAAGAAGAAGAAGAAGAAGAAGAACTAGAAAACTAGCACACTCGCTCTATCTATGCCTCCCACCGAATACTGTGTGTGTGTGTGGTGTGAGAGAGAGAGAGAGAGAGAGAGAGAGAGAGAGAGAGAGAGAGACGGGTAGCTGCAGAGTTATACATTGACGGATGGACAGAGTAATAAATAGACTAATAGATAGAGAATCATAAACTAGGACGACGAACACAGGTACTAAAAAAATGGATGAAATCTGAAATGAGAGAATGAATAAAACAATGAATGCTAGTGATCTGCCCAACAGATGCAACACGGAAAGCCAAAACAAAGGCAGCGTCAGCAATCACAGTTCTACACATGAAAGCCGTACTGCATGCAATATAATTATCTGGAGCCGAAACAAACTAAACACCGGATGAACCTGAACAAACTAACAAAGGCACCTTCGTTTGGGGGGAACCAGCAAAATAAAGAACCTATAGCAAACACATTAGCTAAATGATGCCATCAGATGGCGGACTGGCAAGCGAGGCGAGACCAGATGAATTCAGGGGTAGAGCATTTTTCAATGGGCAAAAAATATAAAAGAGCGTTAACCATAGATCGTGGATGGACAGCGTTGCACAGACAGGCGTTATTCCATTTATACTGCCATAATGGGTGCACAACTGAATTTATATGCGAGGTGTAGACGCTTTTACTTTTACCGCATTTGTAAAGGACTACACGGCTTTGCGATTACAGCCACTATTCTGTAACTGGGGAATATTTAGAATGGAATCATAAAGAGAGAGAAAGAGGAAAATATTTGAAGTTCTCAACAATCTTTATGATAATGGTATATGATGTCAGAGTCAGAAACGCGCGAAATGTGGTTATGTGTAGGATCTATACAAATATCAGACAGGTGGACAATCATCAGGACAAAAGGCATGTAGTGTTACAGAACCTACATCAAAGTAATAATAATTCTTGATGAGGACTTCAAACTAGGACTTGCATGTTACCGTGTGGGTTCCAGGCCCCATTTGGTGGCCCCCGGGGTAGGGGCAGGGGGCAAAGACTAACTGCCATCTATCAAGCTTACCTTGAAAGAATAATAATGAGGTGCTTTTCCTTCGAAGCGGGAGTGCATCTCAAAGACAGGCGAGGAATCAACAGTGTGCACACGAATTAAGCCAGATCTGTAAAACGCGTGGGCATGCACAACTCAAGTTCTGGAACAAGACCAGCAAAACTCAAGTTGTGTAACAAGACAAGTCCAGAAGTGGGACAACAACCAGAATTTGCTGCCAGAGTTTGAAGCCAGTGAGACAAGAATGAGAAGGGGGTTTCAAGAAATAAAACTTGTGTGGTTCAGACGGATAAACACATGGCTACTTTATCTTTCATGGGAGGCCAAGAACCAGTGAACCACACTACCAGGACAGGTTCGCTGAGAAGACAACAACCAACAGTCCCTGACTGACAGAGGACTAAACTGGAACAAAGCCAAAAACAAAACTGCAGACAGACAAGTCTAGCAAACCTCTAAACACTAAGGTGGAAGACGAGCGACTAAGTAAGTCTATTTCATCTTCTTCTATCTTGTATCTCCCAATGAAGCACAAGTCCTCATATAAAGTCCGCTGTAATCTGTTCATTCAGTAAAGCTCCATCAGCACCAATTAAAGAGTACCAACAACAACAAGATATCAAGAGTATGTGTTGATAAATCCTTGATAACCGGCAACTAACAAATAATGTGTTATTAGTAATCCACAGTCAACGACACAATTTTTTATACAACTGCTGGGATTAAAATTCAGTTCACGTTAACCAAGTATTCTTCTTAAGACAGTTCGTTCTAACAAGATGTTACTTTACTGCAGCTAAAGCCTATGGGGTGAAATATTCCCTATCAGGTGAATGTTCTTTAATAACTTTTTACTACATACAGTCATCTGCCTAATGGAGGCGTGTCCAGTTTGGACGCGCCCTGACGTAAGTTTGTTCCTTTAGCCGTACGTTTTTTTATTGTTGGCGCCAAGTTGCAATCTCAATGGGCTACATCTTCCTAATTCTAATGTGTCTGTGATGCCTTCTAATCTGCATTTCCTTGAGCACCGATCAATATAACAGTAATATTCGTGGATTAGGGACTCCGTAATCCACAACGTGTTGTTGTGGGGGGAGGCACATCAGGAAGGGAAGGAGGATGAAGGAAGAAATGACTACAGAAAGGATGAGAGCTGAGCGTCTGAGAAGAAACACATTATACTAAACTCAAATGTTGACAACAATCGTCCTAAAATCCTACACTATAATTGTGGAAGACGTGGGCGGGTTTTGTTAGTCACACTCGCCATCGCCATGGGATGTGAGTCCCATGCCTCCTTGTAGCGCAACATAATACTATCGTCTGGAAAGACGCAAACGGTGCCAATCAATCCATAACACACCCATTTATGCAACAGTAACAGAGCCTGTGTATTTATGGACATTAATTACAACATACTAAAAAAAAAAAATGACAGCAAGGAGATAACTTCGTAAAGAAAGAGACGGCAGCAACAAGAACAACCTCAGAGAAATGAAGATGGTTCAAAGTAGAAGAACTTACAAAGCGTAATGTAGAAAGCACACAGAAGATCAGTCTCTGTCACTCCCCATATAACACTTCACTCAAGTATAAGGGAAGCAAGGTCGCAGCCCCGTATGAGTAAAAACCAGACATGAAAACAATTACTCGTCTCCATGATCTGGAAGACAGGAGAGACACAAAGCTCCTCACCAAGCTCTCCAAATACCACCATTTTAAAGAACAACTAATGCACAGTCGACTGCAGAAACCCCATAAGGCTAGACTAAAAAGAACCTATTTCATTAAGAACGCTAATGCCAAGCTTGCTGTCCTTAAACTCCCTCCTATAGCTCCAAATGTTCCACTGAAACCTTACAACCACTGCCCCCCCCCCCCCCTAAGCTTAGAGATGGCCTGCCAACAGTTAGAACCACTGTAACAGGGATCTCCTCAAAATCATAAATGTGTAGCACTGATTTGAAGTCAGTTACAGAAGGAGAAATGAACAGACTTTATCCACACCAGACTTGGATTCGAGTGTATACAGATGGTTCAGCCAAGAAAGCAGTAAGAGACGGAGGAGGAGGAATATACAAAGAATGCCCAAATGATTTAAAAAGGCTGTACCAGCAGTTTCATATTCCTCCAGTTACAGAGCAGAGGCAAAAGCACTTCTGGCGGCATGTTCTTTCCTGAATAGATTAATTAATTAAGTAACATAAATTGTATTAAACAGCGCAGCAAATATAGCAGAGTTGTCTTTCTGACTGATGCTATGTCAGTTCTACAAGCAAGTGTTAACCTAAAAGACACTCAATTTATAGACTTGGCGCAACAGCTGAATCACTTAGGCTCGTCAGTAGAACAATGTGTTCTGCAGTAGATTCCAGGTCACTGTGGCTTGGAGAGCAATGAAATAGCGGACAGATTGGCCAAAAGCGGTAGTGACATGATATAACCAAATAGCGACTTAGCCCACCAAGAGATGAAAACATTAACTGACAGAAGAATCGAAAAAGAAGGAGAAAAGAGTAGAAGCAAGTCATCTTAACACATCCACTCGTGACATCATCTACCTTATTATGAATAAAGAGAACAATATTAATCAAGAGAAACTGACTTCTGGTTAGGGGAGGAACAGACTAAGAACACAACACTTCACCCTATAAAACCACGTATGGAGGAGGAGGGGGTGGGGGGACATCATGTATCACAGTTCCCTGCAGTATCAGATATGGCGCAGGCTATTCAAGTGGCGGTCCGCGGAGGTCTAACAAATGGCCCGGGAATCACTGCCAGTTGTATGATGGGGCTATGCTGAGGCTCGGGCCTCTGGCCCGTGACGATCCTTACTGTCAATATTTTGGCCCCTTGATAAACTTAGTTGAACATCCCTGAGATTTGGAATAGCCAGGTACCCATTAATTCGTGTACCTACAACGTCGACGTCTGTGCAATAGGGATTATGAACGGTGATATAGCTGGATCGATTAAACAGCGAGTGTTTTGGCTGCAGATAGCGTTGCGTTGATTTAGACAATAGTATGAACGTCGAATCGTTCAGAAAGCAATGGCACATTAATGAACGTAAAATTACCAAAATAAAACAACAAACAGCCAACAGAAGCTGCGGTTGATTTGCAGTAAAGCTAAGGAAAGGCAACAAACTTACAACTACATCAGAGACAAAACAAATCATTTTTACTGTACAAAACACTTGAGTGTCTATGTTTACTGATGCATTTGATTTTTGCCAGTCTGTGTGATAACAAAATATGCACGCGATGTATAGTAACGTTGTCTTGTGAACAACACACACACTGAAACCTCCAGCAGAACCCAAGATTGCTGAACCTACCGTCTCTGTCACCACACACACACAGACACAATTTGTGTTTCCCCTCCAGGATTTCCAACCTAGGAAATGTTGGCTTCCTACATACACTAGCGGTAGCGGCACAAAAGCGGTCACTTGGAAAGCCAGGAGCGGGAAGGGAAATAACACACACGATACCTTTCCAGACAGAAGTTCAAGGCCTTGGCGTCCGCGACACAGATGAAAGAAGACGCTGCCCCCCATAAAGGTCACCACTCAATGCTATTTCTAAAGGTGTGGTTTCCCTACTGCAGGGCTTTCAAAACTGCCGCCGTTGGTGACACGTTGTTTTCAAAGGTCTCTTTCCACACCAGTGGCGCATTGGGTATGCGGCTGGGCTCATCTCTTTATATACCAATATGTCTGGTATTTTTATTTTAGTTCACATCGATCTCGGGGAATCCAAGAGTTCCCGGGAAAGTCCAATATGATATTATAGGGAGGAGTTTGGGTCAGTTATTGCTTATTTCATACCGAATTAATCGAGTAACAGAAAGTGTATTTATTGATCGGCACTCATAGAAAGAAGTAGAAAGATAGAAGAACACACTAGACAACATAAAAATCGAAAGCTATAGTTACCGTGCCGGGAATTGAACCTGTCACCTCCAGACGGCGTCTGCGCCTCGCCATGAATACAAGTGCACTAAGAACATGGTCAACCAGGCACCCCCGATAAAGGTGTCTTATTGGCCATATCTATCGTACAGCTTGAAATCCACAACTATGGAATACGGACAGAATTCATTTCAACCCATTGAAATGGCACCATAGGTTACAGAAATGTATATTAACGAAGCAAATGTCGGATAACAATCACAGCAACAATTTACGAACACAGTAAGACCTTATTGCTTTGTCTAGAATACACAAACATTTAAGAAAGGTATTTGATTGGTAGGTTCCGGTGTGTATACGTCATACCAGAGGGGGAACCTTTGAGGCCGTTAAATATTATGAATTAATCGAGTAACAGAAAGTGTATTGATCGGCACTCATAGAAAGAAGTGGAAAGATAGAAGAACACACTAGACAACATAAAAATCGAAAGTTATAGTTACCGTGCCGGGAATTGAACCTGTCACCCGTAACAGCCCTATACTATTGGAAATTCCTCGGCAATTCTCGGATCCCGGAGACGGGGTGAACAAAAAAGTAAATAAAGAACCCTAGATGGGTAGTGAAAACATAATTTCGCGACACACTAATTCACTCTACTCGCAAACCAGAGGTTACAAAAATCCACGATAAAGAGATTCCTCATACTACATACCCAACCAAATAGGTTACTTCATATCTGTGTAGCGGCCCAGTATAACTGTGCTAAATATGGCTACAAGGCTGGGAGGGGTTTCAGGGATGTGTACCTGTTTTATTTTCTTCTTTGAGATGTTAATCCTGAAGAGAGCAAATTTGGATGAGAATTTTTTTAAGGAGATCATCATCATCGTGTAGCAAGTCCTTTGTAGACGGTCGCTCTCGTCTTGGTCTGCCTATAGGAAACTCGGTCGCTCGCCAGCCCTCCCCCGCCTCGTATACTTTCATTTCATATGTCACTTATATCCTGTGCCCATCTTCGCGTTGGTCTTCGCCTGCCCCTACTTCCTAGTAACATGCCTTATGCTTTTGTCCAATCTGCCATGGCGCTTGATATGACCAAAATTTTTCAGCTTTCGAGACAAGATGCTGTTTATTAGCCAATCTTCTTTAATGTTCATATCTTTTAAAATGTCAGTATTTCTTGACTTTTTTGTTTTTTGGTTCTTGGTATTCTGACAATCTTTCTATAGCATTTCAGCTCAAACGCCCCTACATCCCCAAGGAGATATGGGCACATAAATTGCAATTGCGCGACATATTTTCACACTGCCGCCAATACATTAATGTGTTGCGACACATAGCTTACAGAATCATCACACCCCAGAACACTATTGGAAGAGTCATGGAAACAAATCGTGGCTAGAACGTTGACCCAAACATTGGAGTCTGGTGGTCTGTTCCCCGCTACACTAGGTGGTTACCGACCAGGAAGAGAGACATGGTGCAATGCTGCAGTTTTTGCCTACGACACATATGAGGGTTTCCAGGAGGGAATGGAAACGGCTGCAGTCGGTACTGACTTAGAAGATGCGTACAACTGCGTCCCATACAACACGCTCATCAGACTGCTGTTGGACATGCAGATAGAAACTAAATAAGTCAACTAGATCGCAGCAGCGCTATTCGAAAGAACTGTGTCGCTTTGAGGTGGTTTATAAGGCATTAAAAACTCAACGCCTCCTAATGGGTATGCCCCCAGGGATCACTATTGTCACCTGTGCTCTTTAATGTGTACACATCAGGCGTCACGAGTGCACAAAGCGAAGGCCTAGGCAGAACAATGTCTTATGCAGATGATATCCTTGATTACCGTCGAGGTAAAAACAGGCAGGACATTACAACCACTGCTACAACACAAACTAGACAGACTTAGTGAGTGAGGAATCAAAAGATCAAGTGAACCAGTCCAAAGCCTCCTTAACATCGTTCTCTTTAAATACCCTCATCATGAGTACACCAACGCCAGTCGTAAGCATATGTGGTGTGGACATCGAGAGAATGGACACCATGAAATACCTGGGCATGACAGGAAACAGACATGGAAACAGATGCTTCTCATACAAATGCCACGTAGACAACGTCATACTTAAAGCCAGCAAAATGAGGCCATGAGACTCATACTCGGCTGCACAAAAGACACCTCCTGCAACGCCATGCGTTATGTCCTGGGTCTGCCGACGATGACTAGCAGATACAAAGTGGCACAAGTCAAGGCTTACATGAGGGTATCGGCAGACGTTAACCACCCATTACACAAAACTATACACGACACAACGGGAACCCATCTCAAAAGAGGCCGCTCTTGGATGGCAAAGGCTGAGGATTCAATCCAACAGGCATGTGACTTAGGCGTTATCTGTCACGGAAAAGAATGGACAAATACACCAGTAGACATGCATGGCATCTGTAAGGTTGTCATCACACTCAGAAGGTACTGCAGGGATCAAATTCCTGCTGCCGTCGACACAGAGGTAAGAGAACGGATAGATAAGCATTCAGACCCAGAAGAAATCATCGTCTACGCAGATAGATCCGCTCCCATATAGTCAACTCTTACAACTCGCTTTTGGCCAGGCATAGGGTATATTCTTGTTTTCTCCACAATGTGGCCCCGGAACCCACATAGGGAGGATGTCCATTGTTCTTCAACCTGTTTACACCCACGGACCTACAAAGCAGGGAAAATTGTTTCGCTGATCACAAAGCAGCTATCAAAATAAATATAAAATGTACACGGCAGTTTATTTGTTCATTCCGATGTCACAAATGACAATTTTCAGCGAATGCGACATCTGATACTAATTAAAAGCTAGAACATTTTCTGCAGCAATGTAGTGCCGGAATCATGTAGCCGCTACATGATTAGGCAAAACTTGTTGGCGCACCAGTATAACATTTCTGCGGACCAATATTGTTTGACGGGCGAGTACTGGCCCTAATATAACTGCTTTTTGCGCCACCATCCATGCAACTCACTACACTCAGATGAAAGGCAAGCCGGACATATAACCAGATTGAGACCGGTACCATCAGTATTGAAACTCTGCGCTGGCTGATGAAGATGAGGACGAAGAACGCAATGGGAGTGCCCCGAGTGCTGTGATGTCAATTCTTGACTAAACTCATGTAATCCAGCAGTCATTCAGAGTGGCCTGTCATACACATTCGCGAGCATTGACGACATCAAGGTACCCACCAGTCAGTGCGACCGTTAACCGCCGTTTAATGTCGTTCGCAGTCAAAATGGGCCACCAAGAAAAACAAAGAATTTTCATCGAATTTTGCATTAAGCTTCAACAATCCTGTTGCGAACAATTATCCCGACGATTCAGAAAGCTACTATGGATGATGCTACCAGTATATCATAAATAAAATGGGACAAACCCATTTAAAGATGGACAAGCTCAACCAGATTAATTATCTAATCTGCCCCCTCTCTATCTTTTATGTGCTTATTATAAAAAATATGCAGTGTTCACAGCTGAGGTTGGCTGCAGTCTGCATCTCCTGTTGCGATCATTTACAGTTTAAAGTGTACTGGTTAACGGGCAAATCTCTTGCACGTTACAATTGTCCTACCACTGTGAGACAACCACGAGAACGGTCTAAACCTGTAACCACGCCTAGTATAAGGACCACACCATTAATCAACATAAACATAACCTAGTAATATGTTTTCTCACAGTTACCTGTAGCCACTGCAGCTATGTGACCAAACGACTGCAGAACGTCCTGATTCCACCTGTACTCATTGTTCCCTGCCATCAGTAAATATAAAGAATGAACGTCTCCAAACAGTCAACAAGAACCCCACGTTTAGCAAGAATAAAACACTTGAAATCAAATCTTCCTCCTATATTTCCATTATACTAAGGTAAATAAATATACGTTACTATTGCTGAAGTTGCACCGTCAGTAGAGGTCTGCTATTTCTTCTCACTGGCGTCGTCGGGTTTACACTTAAACAAATCAACGTTAAGTGGTCCGCTTTTTAAATCCATGCAGCTGACGTCCAACGTGGTAACTCGGTATTGCTAAACTGCGTTCCCAACCGCTTTACACAGACGTCTTCACACTGCTAGAAACGCATATACAGTGAGATAACTGGGAAAACGGAGGCACAAATGGTCACGTGAGCGTACTAGAAGACATAAAAAGCCAAAAGGAAGCGCGTCCCACACAAAAAAGTGACAATGGAGCTAATTGGGCAGAATAAACACAAAGGAACGTCCTGTATACACTTCCCAACATGGAGAACACAGATTTTCTGTCTAACTAGTTGCGGCCAGTAGGACGAACATCTGTCCACCTTTGGAATGACAATAAAGTTTCCCCAAAGTGATGACCCCGTCCCAAGGGGGAAAAACACGAAGCAGACCGGCAACAAATGATAAGGTCCATGGAGGAAACTCGAAACCAACAGAAGAGCTACCCCCTTCCCCCCCCCTCTCTCTCTCTCTCTCTCTCTCTCAAAAACGACATGAATAACACAGAATAGGATAATAGTCGAAGACGACCCTAGAGGTTAAAGGTCACATGTGCCCATGCTATGGCTTCTTCAGCACAGGTTCCCTAACGCCGGACAATTTACCAAGGAAAATCCCGTCTTCAGAACTGGTGGCGTTGGGTTGGGAAGGGTAAAACGGAATGGTATTTAGCAGACAGCCTGCATCCAGGTCATTACTTCCGCCACGACCACCACCCTCCTCTTCAGAGACAGATGGCGTTGATACCGCCCGACGTGTCTCACTGAATTCTGTGACAGGTATAACTCACATACCTGACCCGCGTTCATTCTGTCCGACCTTTCCCCCCCCCCCCCCCAACTTTTCCGCGTGTCTGGTTAGTAGCAAACACGGTGACCATGATCTTTTTCTTCTACGCTAATAAAAGTTGTGTGGCGGTTCACAACTAGGCGGCGATATCTGCGCATTTTAAACTAACACATCCCATTTCAGAAAAAACCATTAATAAGTCGTACATTACAGCATACTTGTGTGGCGGTAGGGTGGCAACGAACCTATTCTTTTTTTTTGTGTCTCTGACAACGAGGCCCCTAAACCCACTGGGAGAACAGGCACAATAACTAGACATGTTTGAATTATAACAATACACAAGCAACAAAGCACCTGTTCTGTGTAGGAAAGCGAAATCCCTAGTCTGAAGACTGCCTCCTGTTAGCTTATACAATCACAGACTCACAACCCATGAGGAATGAGAGGCCCGATGTACGGAAGGAAGGTTAAACAGTCATGAGCAGGACTAAACGATTTGATGCGTGAACCACAACCATCTCCATCTATCCTCCAGAAAGCCTTGCGTGAACCACAACCATCTCCATCTATCCTCAAGAAAGCCTTGCGTGAACCACAACCATCTCCATCTATCCTCCAGAAGGCCTTGCGTGAACCACAACCATCTCCATCTATCCTCCAGAAGGCCTTGCGTGAACCACAACCATCTCCATCTATCCTCCAGAAGGCCTTGCGTGAACCACAACCATCTCCATCTATCCCCCAGAAGGCCTTGCGTGAACCACAACCATCTCCATCTATCCTCCAGAAGGGTTTGTGTGAACCACAACCATCTCCATCTATCCTCAATAAGGCCTTGCGTGAACCACAACCATCTCCATCTATCCTCCAGAAGGCCTTGCGTGAACCCAGTGCCAGACCACCATGTACTGGCTCTGCATTTGTGGAAGCGTCCTTGGACAGCACAGAGTGTTCATGTTCTGCCTCTTATAACCGATACTGCTCGTAGCAGGCTGAACGTGGTGGATTTTTTTTTTTTTTTGGGGGGGGGGGGGGGGGGGGAGAGGTCTTCATAAATGCAAGGACGCGCGGACTGAGAAGTGGCGGCGGAAAACCACCGGTGAACTGGGAAACAGACATGACCACACAATGAGAATGAAATGTCACAGGAAACTAACTGTAACGGCTAACGTGGGCAACAAATGGCCGCTGACGTCGAATAATAAGCGCATATATCGCAGCCACGCTGTGAGCGATTACGTCTTCATGTGAATAGAGAACAGGTAAATCTATAACAGACCACAGCATACTTTATGATATGCTCCCGAGTCACGCAGCAGACAGACAAGTCAACTACTGCGGCAACTCTCGTGCATAAACCATACATTGCATGAACGGTCGCGTGACATTACTGTCAACACAACAAACAGTAAGCATGCAGCTACAGTGTACGATGCGAAGATACATCATAATCAGACGGCACAGACCACGACACAAACATGAATTCAAAAGGAATTCACCTTAATGATAGAGAGAGAGCACTGAGCACGTACGTATTCAGTTGTGTCTATTTAGGTCAAAGGATTGTTGCTTATGAGAGGCGGTACGGTGGGTTCTTCGTGCTCCCTATTTTCTTCTTTTTTTCTGCTTCTTATTCGTCGTCTTTTTTCGTCTTTACCGCCGTCTTCCTCTTTTTTTTTTTCACATTCGCCATTCTCTTCTTTTTCGCCATCGTCCTCTTTTTCCTCCTCCTCCTCTTGTTTCTGCTTAATGAGAAGTCAGGAATGCGCGAGTGTGTGTTTCTGTGAATGTGCGCGCGCGCGTGCGTGTGTGACAGAGAGGGGAGGCAGAGATCCAGCAAAACGGGTGCGTGACGCGCAAGTGCTATTACTATGGCCAAAATGTGTTTTTAACACACACAAAATGTGCTTGAGTTTGCGCCCATGCAAAAAGTGTTCCGCACCGGGTTCCATCTGACCTTGCAACGCCCCTGGGTGGACGTCAACATGACAGGGACCAGGAAACGTGTGCCGCCGTAGAATACCAGAAACGGTGACATTCCGACAGTTGTGTTATCGGACGTCCAGGTGGATGTGTTGCCACTCAGTCAGTCAGCGACAGGCGCAGCCTATCTCTCAGTGCTGCGAAGCGTCCAGTTGACATTCTCTTTGTCCCTCTATCACTGTTCGGGACAGCAATCCTTGCTTTACAATCGTTAAGCCGACGTCTTACTAATGATAGTCACCACCAACTGTAACAACCATCGCTTGCAGCTATCGTGTCTTCTTGCCGGGAAAAGATTGTCCTACTTTAGAAACTAGATGAGCCACCTACCTAACGGAGGAAGGACTGAACAGAGAGAGAGAGAGAGAGAGAGAGAGAGAGAGAGAGAGAGAGAGAGAGAGAGAGAGAGAGAGAGAGAGAGAGAGATTACGGGGAAAAGCCCTAATTTTTTCCGGTTGGGGGGGGGGGGGTAATAATCTAATTATATCAAGCAAACTATTTTATGGCACAGAATTTTGTTTTAGCTTGCCCCATTTGCTTCTGTCTGTGACTAGTGCAATGCCCCCCCCCCCCCCCCCCCCAGTTTATTTTAAATATGAGGCCAGTTTGCAAGGCCGAAGCAAAAACACCAGGTTACTTGTTAACTGACCAGCCAGCCTGGCGTCAGGCACAATCGAGTATATTAACTTCTGCAATGAAGAAAAACGAAGTCGTTCCAACAGAGCAACTCACAACCCGGCCTGACAACAAGGAGAGGGGTTGTGGGTTTAAATAGCTTCTAGTTGGTGGCTTCAAGGGCGCAATGTCCCAGCAGGCCATGAATCATTTACAGACTGCAAATATACATTAGGTGAATCTGCAGTAACTGTGTGAAGACGTCTTGGTCTACAACACGATACAGAAACACGAGTCTGTCCAGACAACACGGAGCAGGGTTGTGTTGAAACAGCCAGTTGCGTATCCTTTACAGGACGCCGCAGAACCAATCCTAGCATTTTTTTTCTCGGCCGTTGTGATGTTTTTTTTTTTGGGGGGGGGGGGGGGGGGGCAAATTTACATTGAGAAGTTTACCACAGATCTTGAACGATCGACTCTCGATATCAATGTGTAAATCAATGAAAGACAGCCTGCTGTCAAATCACCTGCAGTTGGCATAGAACCCGGCACTCCGGGATTATAAAACACGTTCGCAACGTCCAAACCACAGATGCCGACGGTATTGTGTACACAAAAATTGTATGCCGTCTCCACAATTAAGGTTGACCAGTGTACCCACTGCTGTCTTAGACATTATCACCTTGTCAGGCCCAAATCTCTTCAACGTGTTGGGTACATAGAATCTTAGTATCGGTGTCCTGGGCACCTTGTCAGGTCCAAGTCTCTTCAACGTGTTGGGTACATTGATTCTTAGTATTGGTGTAATAGGCACCTTGTCAGGCTCCAAGTCTCTTCAACGTGTTGGGTACATAGAATCTTAGTATCGGTGTCCTGGGCACCTTGTCATACCTGGCGTCAGTCGATGGCCACAAGTAATTAAACGATGGTCAAGTCCCATTTTCCATGGAATTTTCAGTAAGTGCATGAAAGTCGGTGATTCAATAATAATAATGCACAACATATGTTAAACTTGAATTTTTGGTAAAGGTTAATGATTCAGGCCGGCCGCTCACAACAACTTTCACGTGCATTAAAAACAAAACAAAAACAGGCATATGTTGATGGGAACTGTTTTTGGGTGCAATGTGCATGAAATATTTTTCATCCTCTGAACTATTGCCTTTAATCTGTGTCAAGCAACATCTGTCTTTCCGCTGTTGTGTACAGCAGGTGAACGCGAAGAAGAAACCAGTCTTGGGAGTAAAGCTTGGTGTAGGTAGTCTATGCCGTCATGGAAATCAAGACAGGATGCGCTGTAACCAACTTTTCATAGGGAAACAGCAGAATTACCTTAGGGTGGCAGCTGCATTTTAGGACTGAGCAAGCATGGGAATTTCCAATGTGCAGTGACGTCGACTGTGATAACACAGCAAAACCAGGAGATTTTTGAAAAAGAAAAAAAAATCACGGAATAAACCTTCCAGCTTCAACTATATATAAATCCTAATGATTGTCCCTAAGAACAACCCCGCACATTCAAGATAATGCTCGCTCAGAGGATTTGATTATTTACACAGACGGTTCAGTGTCAAGAGGCAAAAGATGTGCTTGGGGCTTTTTAGCAAAAGTTAATGGTCGACGTTTGGTGCAGGAGATCCTAGCATATGATACCACAACATCCAGCTTTAAAATGGAGGTGGAGGCGGTCACTGCAGCTTTTCGCTCGCACAACTTGGTGGAATACTGATGCATGAAAGGGCAGACGTGGTTGGTGCCTTGTGGGAGAGCGTGTACAATTCGGAGGAGCAGATGGATCACCCAGTCTGGTGAGACAGATGCAGCGGGGAGTCACGAGAGGTTCTGGCAGATGCTCGAGGCTCAGAGGAAAGACAAGACGGACGTTTAATCAGAATGCTATTGGTACCATTAGTATCGGAACTCTTCACTAGCTGCTGAAGATGGGGACGGAACGCTTAAGGAAATGCCCCAAGTGCTGTTATGTCGGTTCTTGAATCAACTCAACTCAACCCCGCACCATTATTATTGGAGTCATTTAAGAGTTAATAACACGCCAAAGTGTTTGGTTAGGAGCAAACAGCCGGCCTCTTTCTCCTCAGATTTCTCAACACGTACACCTTATCGCATACGTGCATATGCCGCCATGAATGGATTCCCTTGTTCTCCAATCGGACGGTCTGACCGGAATCAATGCGCCGACTGTAAACATTTGTCAGCGAACAGTTGAATGAAGATGCTATTTCTAGCTAGTTGTCGTTCTCTGTGAGCTCTTCATTACAAATAACAACATCTGAGTCAGTTATCGTTGGGGACTGATATGCCTATCGCTAACAGCAGATATGTGAGACCGAAAAGGAATCATTTCTGGCTCTACATTTTCTTCTCAACTGTCATTGGAACAATGAATACTGTGTTGGTTGTTCACATGTTCTTAAAAAGCCACAGTCTGCAAGCATGTGTTCCGTGAGTTATATGCTTAATCCTTTCTGTACTAAGCAACTCAGTAGGCGTTCCTTGTTGTTTACAAAGATTTGTTACAGACAGATGTTACATCAACCCTTTATATTTGAATCTTCTTTTCTAGCGCGTTCATCTGAAGACGTAATGGCGTTCTGTCTGTTTACAACATGGCTGTGATATTTACGCTTTGGCCGACACATCCGAGTTCTGCAGGTTTTTGTTGACCGGGTTCGCCTTTCCGGTTAGTTTTGTGGGACACCGCAGTCTCAGTGGTGTGTGGTCATCTTTGTTTCCCAGTTATGTTGTCATCTCCGTTTCCCAGTTATGTTGTCATCTCCGTTTCCTATGTGTGTGGTCATCTCCGTTTCCCAGTTATGTTGTCATCTCCGTTTCCCAGTTATGTTGTCATCTCCGTTTCCTATTTGTGTGGTCATCTCCGTTTCCTATGTGTGTGGTCATCTCCGTTTCCTATGTGTGTGGTCATCTCCGTTTCCTATGTGTGTGGTCATCTCCACTTCATACTGTGTGGTCATCTCCGCTTAATATGTGTGTGGTCATCTCCGTTTCCTATGTGTGGTCATCTCTGTTTCCTATGTGTGGTCATCTCTGTTTCCTATGTGTGTGGTCATCTCTGTTTCCTATGTGTGTGGTCATCTCCGTTTCCTATGTGTGTGGTCATCTCCGTTTCCTATGTGTGTGGTCATCTCCGTTTCCTATGTGTGTGGTCATCTCCACTTCATACTGTGTGGTCATCTCCGCTTAATATGTGTGTGGTCATCTTCGTTTCCTATGTGTGGTCATCTGTTTCATATGGGTGTGGTCATCTCTGTTTCCTATGTGTGTGGTCATCTGTTTCCTATGTGTGGTCATCTGTTTCCTATGTGTGTGGTCATCTCTGTTTCCTATGTGTGGTCATCTCTGTTTCCTATGTGTGTGGTCATCTCAGTGTGTGGTCATCTCTGTTTCCTCTGTGTCATCCTATGTGTGTGGTCATCTCTGTTTCCTATGTGTGTGGTCATCTGTTTCCTATGTGTGTGGTCATCTCTGTTTCCTATGTGTGTGGTCATCTCTGTTTCCTATGTGTGTGGTCATCTCTGTTTCCTATGTGTGTGGTCATCTTTGTTTCCTATGTGTGTGGTCATCTCCGTTTCCTATGTGTGTGATAATCTCTGTTTCCTATGTGTGTGGTCATCTCCGTTTCCTATGTGTGTGGTCATCTCTGTTTCCTATGTGTGTGGTCATCTCTGTTTCCTATGTGTGTGGTCATCTCTGTTTCCTATGTGTGTGGTCATCTCTGTTTCCTATGTGTGTGGTCATCTCTGTTTCCTATGTGTGTGGTCATCTCTGTTTCCTATGTGTGTGGTCATCTCTGTTTCCTATGTGTGTTGTCATCTCTGTTTCCTATGTGTGTGGTCATCTCTGTTTCCTATGTGTGTGGTCATCTCCGTTTCCTATGTGTGTGATCATCTTTGTTTCCTATGTGTGTGGTCATCTGTTTCCTATGTGTGTGATCATCTCTGTTTCCTATGTGTGTGGTCATCTGTTTCCTATGTGTGTGGTCATCTCTGTTTCCTATGTGTGTGGTCATCTCTGTTTCCTATGTGTGTGGTCATCTCTGTTTCCTATGTGTGTGGTCATCTTCGTTTCCTATGTGTGTGATCATCTCTGTTTCCTATGTGTGTGGTCATCTGTTTCCTATGTGTGTGATCATCTCTGTTTCCTATGTGTGTGGTCATCTGTTTCCTATGTGTGTGGTCATCTCTGTTTCCTATGTGTGTGGTCATCTCTGTTTCCTATGTGTGTCGTCATCTCTGTTTCCTATGTGTGTCGTCATCTCCGTTCCCTATGTGTGTGAGATTGAGGACGACGTTCAAGAGAAACTCTAAGGCCAACATTGTTAAGAACGGTCGAAGGTGCTAGACTAATGAGATATCGAAGTGATTGAACACTCTACAACGGAGAACTGGAATAGACTGGGAGTCCTTTGTGACGCCTAGTGGCGCAACAGGACAATGAAAAGTAAAAGTGAACAGAAATTGTAGAGATGAACAAACAAGTTATTCTACCGTGGACGCTCCTGTGTGTCAACTTCAGTTGTGTAGACGGCACGTGATTAGCTGAATGGAACGTCAGAGCACCCAGAATATATCACATCACTAAATTTTCTAGGACATTCCTATACACCTTTGGGTCGCCGGTATCGTCGATGGATCTGATAATTAGACAGAATTAGGGCGGCGTGGATGACTTCACACGTATCGAAATGTGCCGACCAAGTTTTAGTCTATAATTTAGGCGCGCTCTGTGCCGAAAGGGGTTGTAATGCAATACACTACGTGTGGGCGGGCAGGCGGGCGCGCGGCGATGCGATAAAGCACGCAACTGCGAACCGGAACTGAGAGGCGACACCTACGCAAGAGGCACGGACAATGAAAGTATTTAGAGAATGAAGTGACCGGGAGAAGTCAAGGCTTGATAACGAGGCTACGGGTGTAGCGTGGCATTGACCAAAATAGATAGATAGATAGATAGATAGATAGATAGATAGATAGATAGATAGATAGATAGATAGATAGATAGATAGATAGATAGATAGATAGATAGATAGATAGATTGAAAAAAACGAACAAACTTTATTTTCAAAGGGTTAGGAATTGGGCACGCAGGCCGTCTAACATTCTGCCCTTCCACTCCTCTCTTTGCATACAATTATTCATTGTACCCCATTTCATAGTTGATGGATAGAGAGACGGAGTCCCCGTTTTGAGCCTCTGTTCGTTTCTCCTGACGATGTGTCCAAAGATATCACCATCTTTGATGTCCTATAACCGCTGACACCAGTGGTTACTTATATTAATGCTGGTTATTTGGTGTCATGTCATTATTAAAATCGGCTTGTTAGACTTTCAAGTGGCGACACAAGACATATGACTATTGCATTTCTTTTCTTGGCTACAATTCCTTTATAGCATTCACGAAACATCTATATTTGTAAGTTCGAGCTTCTTTCTTAGACTTCTGTATATCAATATTCCGAGGGAACCTCGAATCAAATTCAAGAAAGAAAAACAGAAAGCGGGACAGATAAACAGACAGGTATACAAAAAATTAACCCCCCCCCCCCCCCCCCCCCCCCACACACAACAACAAAAAAAAAAAACGCACTGAAAGAGTTTTCATTATGACTATTAATAATGGTTTTAGGCAAACAGGTGACTGGACTGCGTGTCTTTGTATGGTAAAGAGACTACCTCCTTGCCGCCTCCAGGCTGAATCAGGTGTTAGCCACTACTGCCAGGGACGCATGAAGCAGGACAAGATATACTACAGCAGGTCAGCCAGTTCAAATACTATGGAGTCGTATACAGACCAGACTGGAGGCATTAAGTCAGACAAGTAGCACCTGGGAGACTTCCAGACAGCAAAAAGAATTTAGAACAAAGAAGACACAAACAACAGATTGCACAATTTATTGCCTGGCATATTTCGCTGTATCTCGTCAGGTGCATATTACAGTAACAATTACATAAATGAAGCAAATAAGGGAATCATTTATAACTGAAGTACAAATTCAACAACGATCACACACGACTGCCTGTTTTACCAGGGCAGCCGTCAAGTCACAACCATATCTTTGGGATTTTCAATGTTAGAAGTAATAACCCTTCCAGAGCTCAGTGACTTTTTTCAGGCGGGGATGTTCTCCTGAATTTCCACTTTTCTAAGAAATTAGCAAGGAGACAAAAATGCTGACATATAAGAGTGACTCATGGGCAACAACAACCACAGCTCACAGAAGCCAGCTTCAGAACTCAGAAATGAGATATTTAAGGAAAGGTGGTCTAAGTGACAAGAAACAACATAGTCTGACAATACGTTACGACCTTGAAACCCAGGCCTTACAAACCCGAGTGGATCAGTCACAGTTATGATGGCTTGGACATGTAGGCAAGTATGAGAGAATCAGCCACTAGAGCAGATGACAAGAAAGGCCAAGAATCAGGGAATCAGACTAACAGGACAAGCTAGTGTTTGCTGGGGAGACAACATCCAACAGACCCTGACAGACGACTCAAATGGAACAGCAGAGAAACAACTTCTGACAGAGAAGTCTGGTGATCTCTCTGGCAAACCTCTACACCCCAAGGTATAGAAGTCAGGTGATCTCACTGGCAAGCCTCTACACCTCAAGGTAGAAAAGTCTGGTGATCTCTCTGGCAAACCTCTACATCCCAAGGTAGAACAGGGACGAGTAAGGGTAATAAAATAAGGGTGCAAGAGAACAGTGTGGGGCCACACACGGATCATCAACGCGAATGAGGCAGCAAACAGTGACTAGGGCTGGCCCATGAGTAATATTCAGGGGAGGATTAAAACAGACATGCAATCAGACTGTTACCTGTAGCATCAGAATTGGATCTCAGCGCTCGCTGCTGAAGACGGAGCTCTTATGGAAATGTCCTGAGTGCTGTGATGTCAGTTCTTAACACATAACTCAAAAAGGGAGTAAAAAAAGGAGGGGGCTACCACCACATGACAGGTGGAAGCAGGATAGGAAGAAACCACTGTGTGGGTGTGGGGGTGCTATTGGAGGCAGGAGGACTGGATTCATTGCTCCTTACCAAGTATGATATGTCATAGAAAACAAATAATTAAGGGTTTGCTAAAATTGGATGCACTGGGTCAAAAGTTACTGCTGCCTTGCTGTGAACCATATTACAACATGCCAACTACACTTTTAAGCTCAAACTGAAAAAGAAAGATGGGATGAAAGAAGCACAAGGCAGTGAGAGACAAAATGTTTGTAGCCAGAAACACGCTGTTTAGTAAACAACATCAACAAACAAGTAAAACAAACAAACAACACTATCTTCAACAGAAGCCAAGAAAAAAAAATTGACAGGTGACATTAAAAACTGCTGCAATCGGGGAAAGAGTGTCAGTCTGGCTACAAAGTGCCATCCCAACAAAGATTAAATGAATAAACTTGGTGCCTTGGTTGGAGACAAGTAATTGAATCACATTAAATAACATTCTAAGGGGTTGGAGCCCAGGCAAAGAAAAGGACATAAAACAGGACAATACACCAAACACTGGAACCACTTACCATCGTCATTGCAATCCAAGGGTGCTTCCTTCTGTAGATGAGCTAATCTCGGATCTAACCAGTGGGTTGTTTCGTTGTTGTGGCTGTGGAATTTACATTTTCTATAGAATATGTACAACAACAAAACATGTAGTAGTAAATTTTGATGACCCACACAAAAAAAATTCACTCCATTATCCATCTAGTGCCAATAGGTCTATATAAATATGGGGCTAGCACCATATGTCCAATACACTTCTAGGCTTAGAAATGGATTCTTGAATGATACTTACTATTTACAGGTATGAGAGAGACACACACATAGAAAGTGGGGGGAGAGAGACAGACAGACAGACAGAAACAGAGAAAAGAGAGGGGACAGAGACACATAGAGAAAGTCAGAGAGAGAGAGACAGGGAATGAAAGGGGCAGGGAGAGACAGAGAGAGAGGGTGAGGAGAGAAATAGAATACATGTATAGTGAAAGCTGAGGTGTGACCCAAATAACCAAGATATGTGTGGGTTTTTCAGCCTCCATTAAACAATTTGGACAAATGAGAAGTTCACTGAAGATGCAACTGGAAAGGCTGCTAACTGACAATAAAAGATAGTCTTCCTGGACAAAGGTCCACATCTAAAGGTAAGAAAAGAAGACATTTAAGAATTAGTTAAAGAACACACAAAAGATCTGTCAACAAACAATCACAAAGGGTTAAAAAAGCAACTGGATTAGGAAAGGGACAAGGTAGATAAAGAGTGCTAATCTGTGGAACAGGAGGAGGGAAAGAAGGAGGAGAGAACAACAAAAAGAGAAGAAAACTAACATGTGACATTAATAAAATGCTGCATTACTGGGAAGAATGCTTAAAAGTGCGCCATCCCAACAAAGATTAAAGTAGCTGAATCACATAAAAAACATCCCATGAACAAAAGACTAGTTCAAACACTCATGGATAAATGTTTTGCTTCTTTTTTGGCAGACAGACAGAAACCAGCTCCGAAGAAGAAGATGAGACTTAGCCTGAATAAACTTTGCAAATGTAAAAAAAACTGTAAAAACATTGTGTACAATAGAAAGATCATCTGTTTTTCATTTCAATTTCATTATTCTTCTTCTTCTTCTTCAGCATTTCCAGTAGGTGACACAAATGTTTGTAGGTCTGCCTGGATATTATCTCTCAATGACTTTCTTGGTCTGACTCATGGTCTAAGACCATTAATCTTCCTTGTGCATACAGTGGTTACCTTCTGTCGTCTGACATTCTCTCAACATGGCCCAGGCATTTTAGTCCATTAGCTTTCATGATGCCACTGATAAATGGTGATTATGAGTTTCATTGTTGCTTCTCACTCTCCATTCCCCGCTGTTTGCATCTCTGATGGGTCCAAAGACTGTTTTCAAAAAATTGAAATTAGGATTTATCTCTTTTAGATATGCTCCAAGTTTCAGAACACCCTGAAGAAAATATCCAAAGGATGCTAACTACCCGGGACGTCTAAAGTGAAGCTTGGGACTCTGCACGAAACATGCCTGTCTTCACCTTTCTCAACATGCTCTGTGAGTCTGAGTCTTTAGTAAGGTAATTAATGGCATTTTGTTTAGTGAAAGACATAAATAAACATTCTGATGTGCACAGTTCATGGTGACTGCTCTTGCCAGGCAGCCCTAATACTCAGGTTTAAGACCCCTCAATCCTAATTACCCTACAGGGTGCCACTACAGACAGGCAGCACAGACAGTGTCAGGACAAACACAAGTTACTTTCATTATAATTCTAAACACTTGACCTCTGACATGAGATAACATCACTAACACTGTAACTTACTCAATAAAATAAGGATGTCCATCATCAGTGTAGGCCATCTCCCAATTGGGAGGTAATGGACCCAGGTTGGACGAGCTGTGTGCCTTCTCTAGAGATTTCTTCCGAGTTAATGGCAGCGAGGGCAAGTCACTATCTTCTGCTGGAGTTTCTGAGCTGCTTCTGGTACGTTTTCTCTCTCTACCGTGTTGTCCCACTTGAGCCTGGCCGCCAGGCAGACCCATGGACTGAGACCGCCTGATGAAATTACCCTGAGGTTCTTTAGAAGGTTTAGGTGTTCCATAATAATTACCTGCAGAAAAAGGTAAAAAATACAGGTGAGTACAAAAAAACTAACTAGGAAGTTTGGTAAATAGAATCAAAGAACACTTATCTATTTCCCCAAGTATAAGACACATTTATTTTCCAATATAATAGGGTCTGAAAACAGTGTGTGTCTTATACTTCTTCTTTTGCCTTTTCACTGATATCAGGTTATAGCCCAGTGTCACAGTTTTCTGTATTTATCTTGCATTTCTTGGGTGGCTTGAGGGATGGATTTGTTCATCTTTTTGCAGCTTGTTTACATTTTTTTTTTTTTTTTAGGGGTCTTCCTCTTGCCTTCCTCCCAGGTGTTTTACTGTAAAAAGTCTCATATGCAGTCTGGTCTGGCTGTATTCTCACTAGATGGCTGAACCATTTCATTCTCTCTGTATATATAATCCTGACATGGTCTTTTTCCAACTTTCCCTGTAACCCTGTCTCGTTGTTGGTGACCCTGTGGAGACAGCACATTTCACATGTAGTTATTTTCTGTTCTAGTGCCCTATTCATGCAAAAGTCTGTCTTATAATATTTCAATCGTTCTTGAGTGGTATCAATCAAATATATCACTGCCGGCTTGCTACACTCGTTGTGTGGCGGGGCAAGACAAAATCTGACCTGATTGATGCCTGTCTCCTTCCAGGCGAGCCATTGCCCAGTTAGCCTGAAGCCTCGCGGCATCAGTTTTCTAGTTGGCACCAAGAGGAGGTGGGGGGTCGACCTAGGTGCTCCGTGAGTCATTGGCAGGCTAATTAAAACTTTTCAGTCCTCTGAAGAGAAGCTAGCTAACCTTAACACTGCTGGCTGTAGTGCCATGCCCCTGAGCACACCCTTATGTGTCTTATACAATGGTAGTATATTAAAATTGTTTCCCCTCATGAGAATGCCCAATGTGCAGTGACGTCAATTGTAATAACATAACATATTTGCAGGAAATATGGTAGCTATTGTCTTTGTGTATCAGTGGTTTATGTTTTCTATGTTATTTAGTTTTTGAAGCTATTATTTTTCTTTGCTGTTGTTAAGACTTTTCAACTGTTCATTTCAATTCATGCCTTTAGCAACAGTTTGCTGTGCAGCTATGCAAGCATGGGTCCAAAACAGGACAGTGTGCCTCAAGTCTTCACCAGTATCTCATGCTTTGCAAGATTCTTCATATGGGCCATATTTCTTCCCTCTAAAACCATGTGGGCAGTGTTGTAAGACATTCTGTGGAGTTTGCTTTGGTCTGCTAATGCCACATGGGAAATAGTCTGAATATTCAGCATTCGGGAGAGGATGCTGTTTATGAACTCATTCTCCTCAAGGCTCACTTCACGTAGGAATTTGTGGAAACAATCATGAAAATGTTATCAACCTTTTGAGAAAGAATGAGGAACTTACCATCAAATACACCACTTTCCAGCAAATCACCAGATTTCTCCAGCTGCTGAAACTCTTCGATACTGAGGAAGTTGTAGTCCACACCATTGACCTCTCCAGCTTTTGGCAAGCGAGTTGTACCTATATCGAACATCAAAAGGGAAAAAATTAGGCATTTCCATTATGAATACAACTTGTATATATAAAGATGTTTCTCATTCTTTATGTTTACATGTTTTACAATGTTTACTTTATGTTTACATGTTTTAACATGTTTAACCTTTTTCTTCTGCTTCTCTTATACAGTTGCATTTAACATTAAGCTTTCTGGATCTTTTCCCAGGCAATCCTTGTTTATCACTTATACAGTTGCACATAACATTCAGCTTTCTGGATCTTTTCCCAGGCAATCCTTGTTTATCACTTATACAGTTGAGTTGCACATAACATTCAGCTTTCTGGATCTTCTCCCAGGCAATCCTTGTTTATCACTTATAGTTGCACATAACATTCAGCTTTCTGGATCTTCTCCCAGGCAATCCTTGTTTATCACTCCCCATGAGCCTCCTGAGGCCCATTGTGGGAGAAAAAGAACAGAGCCACAGCCTCCCTAACAAGCAGGTCATACAAGGCAACTAATTAGAGAAGTTTCCTTTGAAGTCAGAGTCCATCTGCCTGAGAGGTGAGGGGCAGTATGCAAACAAAAAAGCCAGATATGTAAAGCGGATGTACATGCAAAACTCAAGCTCTGGTACAAAACTTCAAAAATTAAGCCCAGAAGTGGACGAACAACCAGAACTTTCCGCCAGTTTACAGAAGGTGAAAATCAAGAAAAAGACTCAGACTGCAAAAGGTATTTGCAGCATTCATCTCACAATATGTCATCATACAGAGTGGCACGTTTCGCTTCGGAGGTCATGGGTAAAGAGCATTGTCTGGATCTTTTCTACAGAGGATGCTGGTGTTGTGGGAAATGAACAGGTGGACAGATTGGCTGGCTTTGCCTAACTTGGTGGAATAGTGATGCATGCAAGGCAGAAGTGGTTAAGGCCTTATGAGAGCATGTATACAATTTGGAATAGTAAACTCATCATCATAGTCTGGTGACAGTGATGCAGCAAGAGGTAAGAGTAGATCTGGCAGATACTGGACACTCAGAGGAAAGGCAAGTAAAAGTAAAAAGTAAAGAATAAGAGTGGATCTGGCAGATACTTGACACTCAGAGGAAAGGCAAGTAAAAGTAAAAAGTAAAGAATATGAGTGGATCTGGCAGATACTTGACACTCAGAGGAAAGGCAAGTAAAAGTAAAGAATAAGAGTAGATCTGGCAGATACTTGACACTCAGAAGAAAGGCAAGTAAAAGTAAAGAATAAGAGTAGATCTGGCAGATACTTGACACTCAGAGGAAAGGCAAGTAAAAGTAAAGAATATGAGTGGATCTGGCAGATACTTGACACTCAGAGGAAAGGCAAGTAAAAGTAAAGAATAAGAGTATATCTGGCAGATACTTGACACTCAGAGGAAAGGCAAGTAAAAGTAAAGAATAAGAGTAGATCTGGCAGATACTTGACACTCAGAGGAAAGGCAAGTAAAAGTAAAGAATATGAGTGGATCTGGCAGATACTTGACACTCAGAGGAAAGGCAAGTGAAAGTAAAGAATAAGAGTAGATCTGGCAGATACTTGACACTCAGAGGAAAGGCAAGTAAAAGTTAAGAACCCTTTCCCACACTCTTTACGTGTACTGGGCAGATAGAGCTAGACCTATATTTGTTTACACCAATCAGCACTTGGTGGCTGATGCTGTCAGTATCACGCCAGCCGCCTTTACTTTCCATGACTGCACCTGGTACCATCTCAAGACTGCGTCGACCTGGGCGCCAAGGTCATTGTTGATAAAGTCTGGTCTGTCAGGACTTGAACTCATGACCTTCCAATCGATAAGTAAGCATCTAGCCAATACACCATGACGACTCCCAGGAAGGCAAGATGGACATATAATCAGACCCCAGGAAGGCAAGATGGACATATAATCAGACCGATACTAGCACCACTGGTATTGGAAGACAGGACTGTACCACGAGCGAGATACCATCCGCAGGAGATGCTGCTCTCGGCAGTTCAGTAGTTCGTTCGCTCGACAGACATTTTGACTGAGGGTCGGCATGTAGTAGTTTAGTTCAGCTAGTGGGCTTTATTCAGGTTCCAAATGAGATTTGATAGACATTTTCACTCAGGCACTGGGGAATGGGCCGAGGAGAGCTAGAGAATTTCTGGGCACTTCAACTCTGGGGGCTACCAACTTTGAGGCAACTGTCAGCTTGGTTTATGCTCATCTGACCCATTATCCGTGCAGCACAACAGGTCTTGCATGAGGATCCATAAAAGAAAGCACAGACCAAGCTGGCATCCAAGGTGAGGTATGGAGTAACTCCTTATACACATCACAACAGCCTCAACTTTCCCTCAAGCCTGTGACCGAAATCACGCCATTATCATGCTTTTGATCTATGTCATGCATTGGGTGTTATGACTGTCCTCAAATATTTCAAACTGTTAACTTAGTTATGCATTTCCTCTTAAATTGTAAAAGTACACTTTTGTGTTTTACTTTCTCTGAAATAACCACTGTTTCTTCCTGAGAGTACAGACATGTCTTTTTTCCATTAAATAATAAATTGTTTAATGTATTCTTGGGCAACTCTGGTCTTACATTTCACACTTTTGTTCAACAAAGGTTTGTTCCTTCTTCATAGCCGTCACCGGCTGCAAACTCCAGAAAAAAGATCTGGCTGTGTGTCCACTCCTGGACTTCAGTACTGTTCCAGAGCTAGAGTTGTGCGTGCACATCCATTTTAAAGATCTGGCTTACTTGAATGCAGACTGTTGGTTCCTTGCCTGTCAGGCAGAGATGCACTCTGGCTTTAAAAGAACAAACCCTAATTAGCTGCCTTTTAGGATTGCTTGTGTGAGTTGAGGTGGGGTGGTCTGGACTGTATGTAGGAAATGACACATTTTAGAAGTAGAAATTATATAAATTTATATTACAGAGATTATAGGTCTTGCAGAGTCGCTGTGAATAAAGAGAAGAATAAGAACAAGAAGCAATATAGGAGGTATGGTAATGTGTGATGCTAAAAACCAACTGATTAACATTTAATGTTGAAACAAAGCCTTTACTCACATGGTACTGTCCGCATATACAGGTTATCTCGTATAATCTGTTGCAGATCATGATCTACAGATCCCTTTTTAAATCTTGTAATCAGAAAAGCACCTAGTTCTTTTGGTAAGGACCCTAAAAACAATAATACAACACATAGTCAATAACTATAGTGTAATTAGGAAGACAAAAAAAGTATTAAATAGCAGGTAAAGTGCATAAGTAAACCAGCAGAAATGTAGTTTTTGTTCTTTTGCTCTTTTGCTTCTTAAACTCACTAGCCGTTAACTCCAGCGGATAGTTCTGGTTGTTTGTCCACTTCTGGACTTTGGTCTTGTTCCAGACCTTGAGTTCAGCGTGCATATCCATTTTACAGATATGCCTCGTTTGTATTCAGACTGTTGGTTCCTTGCCTCTCAGGGAGACGCAATCCACCTTTGAAGCAAAAACCCTTAATTAGTCGCACCACACATGATAATCAGCTGCTATCCACAATGAAAGCTGGATCTCCAACACGCCTATCTTTCATCCTGGCTGTATACTCTCTAAGACTGCTCTTCCTGTTTAAATCACTGTCTACCTCTTTATTGATTTTTTTTTAAAACTTGTACGCTCAGTATGGTTCATATATAATAGGATGAATTCAAGAGAAGTGAAGAAAAAAAGTGAAGACAAATGTCGTAGCAACTACTAGTATCAACAGTTATAAAACAGGGAAGACAAATGTCGTAGCAACTACTAGTATCAACAGTTATAAAACAGGGAAGACAAATGTTGTAGCAACTACTAGTATCAATAGTTATAAAACAGGAAAGACAAATGTCGTAGCAAACTACTAGTATCAAATATAACAGGGAAGACAAATGTCGTAGCAACTACTAGTATCAATAGTTATAAAACAGGGAAGACAAATGTCGTAGCAACTACTAGTATCAATAGTATCAATAGTACTATAAAACATATAACAGGGAAGACAAATGTCGTAGCAACTACTAGTATCAATAGTTATATAACAGGGAAGACAAATGTCGTAGCAACTACTAGTATCAATAGTTATAAAACAGGGAAGACAAATGTCGTAGCAACTACTAGTATCAATAGTTATAAAACAGGGAAGACAAATGTCGTAGCAACTACTAGTATCAATAGTTATAAAACAGGGAAGACAAATGTCGTAGCAACTACTAGTATCAATAGTTATCAACAGGGAAGTTATAGCAACTACTAGTATCAACAGTTATAAAACAGGGAAGACAAATGTCGTAGCAACTACTAGTATCAACAGTTATAAAACAGGGAAGACAAATGTCGTCGCAACTACTAGTATCAACAGTTATAAAACAGGGAAGACAAATGTCGTAGCAACTACTAGTATCAACAGTTATAAAACAGGGAAGATGGCGCTATAGTGGACGTAGCAACTACTAGTACTAGTTCTCCACACACACAAAAATATATAACAGAGAATCACCAATAAAACAGACAAACTGCAACTACTAAAATGGGAAACAAAGAGGCAAACTCAGGAATGGCGCTATAGAACATCTAAGAGAAATCACCTCACACAGAAAAAGGAAACAGAGGTCAGGAATACTGCTGGGACTGGGCTGGACTCCATCCATGCTATATAAACGACAGAATGGAATAGGGAGGGTAGGTGGGTGGGGGGAATAGACTGTAAGCTCTATGTGACATATAATGGCACAACAGGACAATAAATGAAACAATGAATAAATGGTTCTTATAAGAGTAAGATTTTCCCTTGTATTTCACATGTCTCTGTCCTATATTTCTTTAAAAAACCATTTTTCATTCCTAGTCTCTTCAAAACTTATGTATTTGCTTCCACGAGATACATACAACTTAGCTTATGTATATCTACATCTCTAGAGGACTTTATTCAACTGTTTAACTGCTAAGTTACAGTGATTAGAACCCTGTTTGTTTTTAAAATACTTAGGACAGAAGTTAAGCTGTTCCACATCTGCAGGATTAGCTTTTTTCAATCCAGTTTATTACTGTATCTTTCTGTGTACACGGCATCCATATATGAGATGACCCCAAAAATTTAGAAATAAATATTTTAATCACATTCTGTGTTTGAGGTTTGAACAACGGACCAACATCATGGCACACGGGTAGTAACCCATAAGTGTTCAGTTCTTCTTTTAACTCAAGTCTGAGTCTGAAGAAGTTCAGCACAGTACACAGGCTCTGTAGCACCGGCGAGGATCCTGAATTACCTCAAGTAGATTTTTAACTCTAAATTTTGCCTGGGCAGCGCCGTTAGGCTACTCTTTTCGATTTTCAACTGCCAAGTGATTTTTGTGTGTGTGCACAACAATGCACATGGGCGTCCGATCTCACTACGCAGAGACCAGGGGGAATTACTAGAAGTCTAAGTCTACGTGAAAAAATCTCAGCCCTTACCAGGGATTGAACTCCAAATCTCCAGCACTCGAGGCGGACACCATGCTTTGAAATCACAAGGCCCCCTATTTTGCGTTTGAGAAAACCCCCAATTTTCAACTCTTAAAAATATAGAAAACCATACAGTCTTATAAGTAAGGGAAAAGGGTACTTTTATGTTCTGTCTGAGAAAAAAAACTGGTTACAACTTAAACCCCCATCAGTCCAGCTGCACTTCCTTTCCTGTCCTATACAGTACTTACTAATTCTGTCCTAAGCATCTACTACTATATTAAATTAATAAATGTCCGGGAATAGTCAAAAAGAAATTATGAGTATATTTTATTTAAGGATGCAACATAATTAAACTATGCATATTTCCGCAAAGTTAACAGGTCAACAAATGCTCCATGAAGTCGGATGTATCGACCGAATAGCATACAAATCGCAGCTCTGCTCTAAACAGGCACAACACAATTACAACACACAGACAGGCAAAAAGCAGTACTGCATGTTTAGCCAGATTTCTGCTCACGTCAAACATAAAAGATAAAATAAGACTTAATGCTTTGCTAATTAGTGGACAAGAGCTTTTTCCAAATTGTACATTGCTTTTGAAAGAAAGAGTTGACGTGTAAAGATAATAATTTCTGAAATATGTTAGCTACTAGCTACAGTAAAAAAGTAAAGATCCCTTTTCACGCCTTTCGGCGCATTGGGCATATGGGCAGAGCGTCCTATATTTTTACAGACCATCAGCACTCGGTGGGTAATGTCGTCAGCATTACACCGGCTGTCTTTACTTTCCCAGGACAGCCCATCCTGGTACCCATTTTAGGCTGGGTCGACCTGCGACGTCCCATACCACGACAAAAATCCACGCAGCCTGCAGTGGGTTTCGATCGCGGTATGCTGGCTTACGAGCTACCACACTTAAAAGTAAATATATTCTAAAATAATTAGTTATTGTACATATTGAACACACTTAAAGAATATCTTCATTATGCATTTTAAAAATTCAAAAATTTTGATATCAAGCTACTGTATATCAACATTTAATATCATAGTCTCATAACTTTTTAAGGTTGCTGCTTTTGAGGCCAGTCTATTTTGACAAATTCAGTATAGAGGTTTATTTTGAGTGTCCTGTTCTCTCCATTCTACTCTACAGGGTCCTGATTAACACTCATGATACATATACTTATTACCCTGTATGTTAACCATTTCTTAGCTTTTACTGTTATTCTTCTATTACATTTACATACTCTACTTCAACTGCTTATTGTATTCATTCTGTACCATGAATGTATTCTTTTAATACATAAACGCTGTAAATAAAAATTACACAACCTGGGCACAGACAATGTAAAACAAGAAAGTATAGTTTAGTATTTTTTTTTTCTCAAATAAGTAACATGACACATTATGAAACATCTTACAGACATGAATGTCAGAAAGAAAGCCATCATTGTGTTACAAGTATTCATTCCTATTAAGAATGCAATACAATAATGTTTTCACACCTACTACATGAAATAGATAGATTTTGTAGAAATTAATTAACTAACTAATTTAAAGGATAATGAAAAGGTAATGAATATTATCAATATGTTTATACTCTATCCTACCAGATAACTTATGGCACATGAAATGTATATTTCAAATAATCTATATATATAAAAATCAATGTTTGTGTGTTTGTTTCACCCCTATAGACTCGGAAACTACTGAACCGATTTAGCTGAAATTTTCAGGATATGTTTGTTGTGATACCGGATTTTGAACCGTCGTGGTTTGAAATTCAACCTGTCACTGTTAGAGATAGGTGACCACAATTAATGCCAAAATATACGCAACTAATATTTATAACTTTAGTGATTTCTAATTATAGCCACGTTAGTAATTGCGCATGCGCCGTATTTACCATTCGCCGGCGAGTTACGTGCAGCCAATGCCTTCTCTAATACTAATACATAGAGTAGGTCGTGGTACAGCAAACAAGACTATCTCTATATTTGCCACAATAACCATATTAAACACGATTTCTATTTTCTGTTTTTTTTTTCAAACAACCTTCGATGTGGGGGGGGGGGGCAATCGAGGACTATCTCGACGTGGGGGGAGACAGTGACTGCGACATTAAATTCATTAACCGTGTTAGACACGTGCGATTTCTATTTCATTAATATATCTGGAGTATCTGTCTACGAGAAAACAATTGCCTGCGGTTTTGAATTGTGTTTTAATTGCGACACAGTGGTAGGGACACATATGTCTAATAGTTGTGTTCTTTTTTCGTTGTTCCGATTAAGTGGCTGCTTGGTCGAATGGTTAGAACACTGGGTTCAAGTGCGGTAGACCTGGGTTCGAATCCGCAGTAGTTAATTTTTTTTTTACCCCGGACTAAAATAATATCCTCATCTGCTCTGTCGTGGTGACAGCACTAGCCATGTTGCCTTAATATAAAAAAAAAAAAAACCAGTAAATGGGTAAACCATTTGATAATTAAATTTGACCATTTCGCATACTTATGATTGCATTGTTAAACTTTCCGATTGCATGGTTTACGCTGAAATTTATAGATTTCATTTATTTCATTTAGATTTAGTTATTTCATCTGTGTTGGAATTTTAAGCTGTGCGTTTACAATGGCGTTCATTTCCTAATTATGGTGTTTTTTTTTTCCTGTGTTCATTTGCTTTTCAAGTGTTGTTTTTTTTCCTCCCAACTACTTCAATGTGGGAAAGAGTTGTCGGTGAATTTGGGGGGAGGGGGGGGGGAGCAAACTATTAACTGAGAGAGCTTTAAGTCAACAGTAACTGCTTTAAACCCACTTAAAGTAGCAGCAGTAGTAATAGTTGTGGTTGGGCTGTTACACCATAGTGCTCTCATGTGAAGACCGCCGTAAGGTTATGGCGTTCTTCTGTCGGCAAGTGAAATTATACATCCTAACCTGACCAGTCTGTGGCGACAGCACTAGCCATGCGGAACCAAATCTTCTGGCTCACGACTCTCTGTCTACTCCGATGGTAACACAGATAGCAGTGACATTATTTTAGTAGTTGTACTGGTACTTGAAGGATGATGTCGTAAATATTTCACTAGCCCTATTCACTACCTTTTACAATTCCTGCTCCTTATTTTAGTCCAGATGGACAGGGATGTCAATGTCAGTTACAGCAACAACACAAATATCGCCAGTTAGTGATTTTCAAATCCTTCGAAGAGGGAGAGAGCAGTAGTCGGTGGAAGAGGGGAGGGGAGGGGGGTAATGACTTAAATTTAAGAGAGAACTTAAAGAGCTTTACCCGTGATTTTCAAGTTCTCATTACCTAATTTGTTTATATATTTACTAACGCTACCTCCGCTTTTCTATTTTTTACGACTTACTTTGTTATTTACAAGTACAGTTGTAGCTTTACTTCCGTCTCCTATAAAAATACAAACAGCTTTAGCATGTGATAACCAAATAACCACTTTTGTAACCAGTTTTATTAGCTGTGGTTTAGCTGCTGCTCTGTACATCGCTAGCGTGAAGCGAAGACACATTTCTATGTTCTCTATTTTCCATGTAGTCAAATTACGCCACAGCAACGCGTGGCCGGGTACAGCTAGTAAAAATATAAAATGTATGACTAAACAAACAAAATGTTATACTATAACATCTTCAACTATAACTTATAGTTATATGATAAAGAACATTTCATTTTAAAATAAGTTTACAATGAAATTATAACAGACACCATACACCCTTATTATAACTCCAAGGGTTGAACCGGATATTACTTGGTTAAAAACTACTACAACTATTATTATATTATTACAACTGCAATTCTACATGACTACATGAATGAATGCAAAGGAAGTGCATACATACCTGTTGCTGCTACTGTTTTTATCATAACGGGTGCACCATTTTGGCTGACTTGCTTCAACCAGAGACTAGCATCTCTCTGGGTGTAGCCCGATATCTTCTGCCCCTGAATTTCCAGAATAATATCGCCGGTAGTCAGCCTCCCTCCGTGATAATTAATCTTATCGACTCGCACATTTCCGACACAACAAAACTGGCCGTTGTCGGCGCCCCCCTCTATGGACACAGGCAGGTCATCGTGGAAAGCTGAAGCCACAGTCTCCCGAACAAGTTTAGTCCAGTGAAATTCGTGAGGCCTATCCGGCGGCCCCAGAACTTTAGGAGGGGGCAACTGCGTATTTCTAATCATGACGAAAGCCTTTTCCAGTTATCTGGCATTTTCTTCTTCAAAGATTCACTGAGAATCATGTGTGCTGTCGCCGTGCAAAATCGAGGACAACTTTTCTCACGACACAGGGGAGACGAAAGAGGACATTTTCAGAAGCTACCTTCACAAAAACAAATATTTCATCGTCGTAAATTAATCCATGCTTTGGAAAAGTACAACAACAACTACTACAGGTGCAAATCAATGTAAACAATATCCAAATGAGCACAGAAAATCGATATAAGTTCCGTGTTTACAAGATTTAATCCGTGGGAATGTGAATTCGTGTGTGTCATTTCAAACTTCTGCTACCATTCGATACACAAACTTGGCGCATGCGCACTGCTGGTTTCCTCTAGGTCAGTTTTCTTGAGGCGAAGAACAGTTGGGGATAGTGATCAAATATAGAGACTGTCGATGGACTTTTTCTTCTTTTACTTCTTCTTCTTCTTCTTCTTCTTCTTCTTCTTATCATCCGCCTCAGTTTGTTAGAGGAAATAATTGGGCTGTGTCTGTTTACAGCATACCTGCGATATTAGTGTCTTTCGGTCGATACTCAATAGGAATCTCTTACAATGTACATGACCTAGGATTAAAGCCAGTCAAAGCACATCGGTGCCATCCTCGTTGTCAAGATAGGAGACACTGTATTCAGCTCCTCATTGAGACAAACAACAGTGGTACCTTGGTGTGTCTGTTGCAAAGCAGACAAGAGCACGCGCCTGGAAACCCAAAGTGCAGGGACATCGAATGTAATATACAAATTTCGGTCGATAATCCGACCCCTTCAAGCAATTATCCCCCACCTTCTTTCTGTAAACCTTCCCTTTCGGGATTGCAACCATGTGAATTCAAGAACATTCTTCTTTTCCGTTCTCCCTACAAGTCGGTTTCAGATGAGAGGACCGCATGCCTCTATGAAGTCGGCAGGGCATGTCTTTCACTGATCCATAAAGCTTGGTTCCATTAGAACGCCAACGGAACAAAAATGAGATCTCCCTACTGCATGTAGACAGCATGTTTTTAGCACACGTTCAATATTCTGTGCTGCCTACGCACATGAACAAAGTTTTGAATACTGAATCTTGAATTTCTCGTCAGTCTCGTGCAGTAGATTTTCTCAATTCTTCGAAAGGTCGCTCCTAATAGCTTTGCGCTGTCAGATGGAAAGTTCAGATTATATTTTGACTTCCCTGCTGATGCCGTGCTCCCCCGCCCCTTTTCACGGCGCCGCCTGATGCGACCGCTTCGCTGAATCATAGCACAACAGGGCCCTGCTTCTTTTATATATGGCTGCAGAGTCTGTTGTGCCCCCTACGCATTATAAATATAATGGTCTGTGTCTTTCGTGTGAGGAGATTGATTGGGTATTTAGGATTGTACCATGGAAAGTGTTCCGATAGGTTCTAATGGCTGCTTTGATTTGAGTTTTATTTTCCTTTTAAGTGCAACCTATATGAGCTGAGTGGAGACAAGAATTGACATCACAGCATTCGGGGCATTCCCATGCATACTCGGTTCTCATCTTCAGCAGCCAGCGCAGAGTTTCAATACTGATGGTACCGGTCACAGTCTGGTTAAATGTCCGTTTTGCATTTCCTCTGAGTGTAGTCAGCCTGCCAAACCCTCTGGTTACACCCAGGAGCCTCATTATATTCAGGCCATAATAACCTTCCATCTCTACTGATTCCGTTGCTTGTTCCTAAAAGAACTAGAATGGGAATGCGACCCGGTGATGCAGACACGGCCATTGATTTGGCGTTTGTTACCCAGTCAGCAGTGCTGGACACAAAATGGAGTGTCCTGGGCGATCATGGGAGTGATGTCATGCTCAGTCTTGATTTCTAAAGCTAGCAAATTTAGAGCTGTGAGAACGCACAAGACTTTTAAGTATGAGAGGGACAGTACCCTTCTTGGACGCCTTCGACAGAAGGCATACAGCAGAACCACCATCTCTGCTTTCGTGCAGCCTCCGTGATGGACCCAAGAAGAAGAAAAAGCATGGAGAGCAAAGCGAAGATTTCAAGCGCAGTGCAGCAGATGCAAAGAAAGCTAAATGGGAACATTTTATGAGCGAAATTGGAGAGGATATATCACTGGGTAGGTTTCGGATACTTCACAGACAGATGCAAAGAAAGAATCGGCGTATTACAACAGGCATTATATACACTGATAATGATTTACCACTGACAACAGACAAAGAGAAAGGGGAAGCTTTTTTAAAGAGATTTATAGCCCAAACTAATCTTAATGATACGGAGCTTAGAAATTTTGGTAAAAATAATCTGTTTAGTACAATAAAAGATAAGAATTTTGAAGATATTATTATGGTGGAGGATATAAAACACGTATTGCAAAAAGCAAAGGACTCTGCGCCTGGGTCAGACGGAGTCAGGTATGCCCATTTGAAGAGCATGAGTGATAAAGACTTGAGGGAGATGACTTTTTACTTCAACCAGAGCATCAGAACAGCTTCAGTACCCCCAGGAATCGGTACACAGTTACCTAATTCCACTGCTAAAAACAGGCAAAGATCATTTCAAATTTAGCGGTTTCAGAATTATTACCCTTTGACAAGGTGCTAGAGAAGATTATTGCTGTTAAACTATAAAAGTTTTGAGAAATGGAAGAGCTCCTTCAGAAGAAGAAGAAGAAGAAGAAGAAGAAGAAGAAGAAGAAGAAGAAGAAGAAGAAGAAGAAGAAGAAGAAGAAGAAGAAGAAGAAGAAGAAGAAGAAGAAGAAGAAGAAGAAGAAGAAGAAAAAGAAGAAAAAGAAGAAGGAGGAGAAGAAGAAGAAGAAGTATGGCTTTTTAAAACTTTCAACCCCCCAGAGAATCAAACTTTAGATGATAAAATATTGATCAAAGACAGCAATTATTTACAATCTCCCGCAGACTGTATTAACATCTACGCGACTGCTTTGAAACGAAGCCATGATTTAGATGCCTGAAGGAAAGCAGTTAATTGCTTATCTCTACATAGAGCACTCATTGTGCTCATTGTGTGTGTGTGTGTGTGTGTGTGTGTGTGTGTGTGTGTGTGTGTGTGTGTGTGTGTATACATGTGTAATCAATGTTAAGAAGATGGAATTTTTAAGTTTAGAATTCATTTTCGTTTAAAATATTAGCTCAAAATATTAGCTCAAAAAATTGGCACGAGTAAAATTGTTTATATAAGAATCAGTTTATTGAAGTCTTTGATTACTATAGTTCGTTCAACAATAGATAAACACACACGCAAGACATTTTTTGGAAAACTGCCTGTTATATCGCAATGCTTTTTGTGCATGCAACCTTAGAATATCTATGACGTTAAAGTAATATTTTTTTTTAAACTAAAGAAGAATATCATCTGTAGTTTTGTTTTTCTACCTTACGATATATGTTTTTACCATGACAACGTCTTGATAAACCCTTGGAAGGTTTACTTTCATTAGTTTCAGGAAGTAATGCACACTATGACTGGTTTAACAGGGGTCAAAGGAAAGCTTCGCAATTTCATGATTTTCTCAGTCAAATGGCACTATTACTGACCTCGCGCAAAAATAAGACGTCGGTCAAGGTTGTTTAGTCAAAGTCGCTTCCACAAATTAGTGATGAGTTACTGTATCATATAGCCATCTTGTAAAAGCTAACATAGACATCAATCTATAAATGAGCCCGGCTCTCTAGCGAAGTTGGTTAAACCGGACTTTCGCGGCGGCCGGGTGACTAACTCCTTGTGGTCCGGGTTCACTCCCGGGGGTAGGCAGAAAAGCCACATTTCTCCCAGATTAACGGTACCTATCATGGAATCAAGGCCGAAGGGTTGCGATATCCATAGTACCGAGCCAAAGGGTTTACAACTCATGGTTTCTGGATACGTTAAAAAAAAAAAAAATCTATAAATGAATTTGAGATGCACATTTATAACTAAGCAGAAGGTTACCGTTTCACTGTACCAGCACCCTCCCAAGAAATCTAAGATAGGTCATTTATATTGTGATATTCATGACCCAGAAAAACCAACAAGACTGGAGCTTGGTGGATTAGACGGAATATACTCATGTCAAGCAAGGAAGGAAAAAAGAAAGTTGACGACTTTTATAGATATGTCATTAGACGCGAGCGGCGTCCGTGGCTAAGGCGTTGCGAGTCCGACTCGTAATCCAAGATACCGCGATCGAAACCCACTGCGGGCTGCGTGGATTTTTATCGTGGTATGGGACGTCGCAGGTCGACCCAGCCTCAAATGGGAAAGTAAAGACGGCCGGCGTAATGCTGACCACATTACCCACCGAGTACCGATTGGTCTGTAAAAATATGGGTGCTCTTCCCATATGCGCGATGCGCCTTAGGGCGTTTAAAGGGATCTTTACTTTACTTTTTAGACATGAGATTTTTAAAGACAAATCAAATTGGTACTCTCCGAAACTGAAATTAACATTGAAATCACAATGAAATTTTGAAAAATCCCTCTAAAAACTAGACATTCATTTGGAAAAAGTGTGTTGAATATGTGATTCGAGAGGAAGACAAGTACTGGCACCGAGATGGATTACAATTTGTTCAGCCAGTTATCAACAATTATCAACCTTTTTAGGATCGTCAGATTCGGAATGATTAAAACCATTTTTTCGATAAGTGGTTTACTATCATCAACCCGATGGGTACATCTATAATTGCCACAACTACATCTCCATATCTAAAAATGTCAACCATAATACAATTTGCTGAACAGTTAAGATACACTGTGGGGTCTAATGGTGACTGAGAGGAAATACTAACTGTTGCTTATTGGGGACATGTTTGCAATTGAACATGGCAGAAATATTGGCTGGATCTGCATCACTAGGTGAGGAGTTGATACATGACAAGGCAGATGTGGTTAAGACCCTTTGGGAACAAGTAATGAAGTCAGATGAGAAAATAGATTATCATGGCCTGGAGAGAATGATACACCTAGGTGTGACCAAAGAGCCTGACCGGCACACTACACTGAGAGGAATGGCAAGATGGACATATAATCAGACTGCTTTCGGTACCATTAGTATTGAAACTCTTCGATGGCTGCTGAAGATGGGGACGGATCGCATATAGGAGTGCCCTGAGTGCTGGGATGTCTTTCTTGAATCAGCTCAACTCAGCTCAGTTGGATATAAATGACGACAAATAAATTTACTTCACACATCAATCTTTCTTCTTTTGTCAAAATCTGCTTGTGCCGCTAGGCGTCGCAGTCTATCAGATGATCGGCAACCGAGCCAGGGCGCGCTCAGTCGCTTCATATGCCGTGATGTTATGAAGTCTCAAGTTGTCCGTGACTCCTTCAATCCATCTTCTTCCTGGTCTTCCCCTGCCTCTTGGTGTTTCGATTTTCATGTCTCTTGATGCTGGCATCGTTGGTTCCATTCTCATTAGGTGACCAAACCATTTCATTCTTTGCTTCTCAATAAATTTAACGATGGGTATGGTTCCAATAGTTCTTGTAAGCACATCGTTTCTCACTCGATATCTTCTGGTTTTATTCGCAGCCATTCTCAAACATCTCATTTCACAGGTGGTTAGTCTTCTCTCGTGTTCTTTTGTTAATGTCCAAGTCTGACATTGATAACCTAATACACATGAATAACAAATATATAAAAAAAGGAAATTGAGATTTTTACCGTAAAAGTTCACTCCAGAAACTTACAGTGGTAAGTGTGTTTATGAGATGTTAAACACACAAAACCTCATGAGCGCTCCTTATTGGCGATACGTCTGTTTGATGATTAATAATTCAGCTTATAGAGTGATTGTAAAGTTTAGTCGGCTCTTTCAATTCGGAGTTAAGAGGAAGGTTGAGAAAATGAGAGAGAGAGAGAGAGAGAGACAACGAACGAACGAACGAACGAACTTTATTTTCAAAGGGTTACAAATTAGGCACGAAGGCCTGAGAGTGACAAAGAGAGTGAGAGGGTTAAAAGAGCTCGGAAAGAGAGAGAGAGAGAGAGAGAGAGAGAGAGAGAGAGAGAGAGAGAGAGAGGGGGGGGGGGGAGGAGGGAGGGAGAGCGAGAGATAGAGAGAGAGAAAGAAAAGAAAGGGGGGGGGGGATAATTATTTGTTTGTCATTTACGTTGCAGATCAAGCCCCTGCATTTGTTGGCTTTTCTGGTTCTGACCAGGTAATTGTACGTTCAATAGTTTGCCATTGCACACATAATAAATCGCTGGCTATCTATATCGCTATCTAAATCAGCGCAAGACGGTCTGAGCCAAATCGCTCACAGCTAGAATTGAACCGCCTACCTTGGAAGCGAGATCTCAATGCTGAAACTATATACACCGATTGGTGAGGAATAGTAAAAGAGAGAAAGAGAGAGAAAGTGAGAGGGTGTCATAAAGTGACACATAGTCTCTGGGTAAAGTGAAAGAATTCAAGCGAAAGATCTTCGTCCTCGTTACTTCAGGCATGCTACGAGACTGCAGATGTGGCTTAGATGTCTAATTCTACTCAAGGAGACGTCCCAGGATACCACTGTTAGTGCATAAAGTAATTTCTGTTGGTAGATGGTAGGTGGTAGTTGGGACCTCCAGTGTACAATGTGATACCTGGAAAACCTAGTCAGAGACCCCACCCCCACCCCAAGCTGTGTTTAACAGTCAAGTTCGAAAAACATTCTTACACACCAAAAACACAAAATTATATTTAAATCACTGAGAATGAATAAAAAATCTCATAAATGTAATGACTGCCACATTAGAGCGAGCGCCCACAAATATATACTATTGAAATTTGAATGCACTGTTGTCACACGCCTAACTTTCTTTTGTCTATAGTCTACTTTGTGCTGCTAGGCGTTCCAGGTTAACAGATGATCGGTTTCCGAACTAGGGCAGGCTCGGTTATCTGGTATGCTGTGATGTTAGGGAGTTTCAAGATACTGTGACTTGCTACAACTAAACTTCTTCTTGGTCGTACGCTAACTCTTGATGTTTCCACTTTCGTGTTCTAGGCTCTCACTGCTGGCATCAATGGATTCATTCTCCTTAAACGGCCAGACTATTTCAGTTTTTGTTTTTCAAGGAATCAGTCATAGGTTTTGTTCCAATAGTTCTTGTAATTTATTCGTTTTTCAAATGATCTCTTCGAGATTTATTCGCACTTTTTCTCAGACAGCTCATTTCGCAAGTGATGGTGTCAACGGACACACTCTACCAGTAGCTGGCTGTTTCGGAAATGGAGTATGGTCTGTGACTGCTCACGTTACATCACGTTATCTCTCGTTATCTCTCGTTATCTCTCGTTATCTCACGTTATCTCACGTTATCTCATGTTATCTCACGTTATCTCACGTTATCTCATGTTATCTCACATTATCTCATGTTATCTCACGTTATCTCACGTTATCTCATGTTATCTCACGTTATCTCACAGCCAAATAGAGGACTTCCAGACCAATAAACAAATCACCGAAATAACGGCTGGAATTCTAAAAAGTAATTTGTTTCTTTTTTTAATGAATTCTATTTCTTGATATTACTGTCATTTATTGTGATGTTCGCAACCTTATACCTAATAATGATATTTTTAACTAACACCATAATACCTGCCTTACCCGGGTTGACGATAAAACCTGTTCCTTTACACCACTAACCCACCTAATCCATTACAGTCTGCAGCTCTTCAGATGTCTCTATTTTATTTTTCTGTGTATGAGAATGGAGGTGGAGATAGTTACGACCGCTTTCCGATGGCTTAAGAACAGCACTGTCAGGCTTCTTGTGATTGTAACAGACTCACCGAGCATGCTTCAGAAAATTGAAACTGGTGTCCTGCGCGCTGAGTGGCCTTCATCTCTTTATTAGACCTACATTAAGAGCACGTCGTGGATATTCTGTCTATGATATTCATGTGAGCCAGGTAACGAGAAGTCTGATAAAATTATTGCTGTCTCTCCTCTGGGCGGTGAGCTACTATACGAAAAAGCGGACGTGGTGAAGGCTCTCTGCGATCAAATAGACAGTGCAAAAGAACAGTTAGGAAATCTATACACTGAAAGACTAAATCAACTGAGGCTGAGTAGAGATTCTGGGAGATATTCAACATGGAAGGGGAAACAGAGGCAGTCTTTTAATCAAATGGCAACCGGTACTATTAACATGTCAACTCTTCGCTGGCTACTGAAGAGGAGGACGGAACACGTGTGGGAATGTGTGAGTGTAGTTCCCCATGGGAGCCCTGGTGCGGTAATAAAGGGTTCAGAGTTACACGAGCCTAGGCGAAACTCACTCTGACGTTCATACAGGACTGCTTCCATCCACATCCAGCTGACCATGTTCACACAGGACTGCTTCCATCCCGCTGTCCATCTAGCGACAAACCTTCATTTGCATAAGTGTGCACAGTACGAATCGATTAGCACCTTTCTGTGTTTCCAGACGAAAATGTTATATTGCGCTCTGATGAGGCATGGGACTCACAGCCCATGGAGATGGCGAGTGTGACTAGCAAGATCCACCCGCGTTAAGAAGTCTTCCACAGTTATAGCTTGGGATTTCAGGACCGTTGTTGTCAACATTTGTGTATGTCTGTTTCTTCTCAGATGCTCAGCTCTAATTCTTTCTGCAATCATTTCTTCTTTCATTCTTAAACCCTTTCTGATGTCAATGGCATTTGTTCCCCAGCGGATCTACCTCAATACCTGCATCATTCATGTCCCGCTATGTGTGTACAGTAAAACATCATATTCAGTCATATTATTTGCATCTTCTAGATAAGTGCCACCGCACTAGTTTCATGCTTAAACACTCTATGCTAGTCACCAATTCGTCTTGTCCCTGCCCGATAACATCCGGTAATATGTGCAGCAGGAGAAACCAACCCTGAGCCTCATGAACTCAGGTGGGCCCACTCTCTGAAAATGTGTAGGGGCTCGTGGGCCAAAACATTTGTCGAGGAGAGATTACTTCTACTGATGATTGGTAGACCCCTGCTGTACATGCTCCCTTGTGGAGTTTCTTCTTAGTGTAGCAGCATTTTCCCAAGTCTTTTCGTGGTCGCTGGTTCCTATCGATATACTTGTCGACAGAAGTCGATATTTCCTAGATATTTCCGCAATTCGCTCGTCACCATCTTTCCCAGAATCTTACCAAATGTGTTTCTAGCATAATAATTTTTCCAACACTCTGATGTAATCGTTTGCTCTGTCTGGTATGATCTTTTGCTTAAGGAGTTGTATAAGATGTCTGTGCAACCATTCCGCTGTTTCAATGCTGGTGCTGAATATATGGCACTATTTCCTCTAGTTCATCATCATCTAAACTATTTCCAACTCCATCTGGTCCCGGTGCACTGTCTTTTTTCTTCAGCACATAATTGCTAGCTTTTCACCGCTCACTGTTCCCACGTGACTTATCCGTGATTGTTCTAGCAAGATCATTAACAACCACCATTGTGATGGTCTGTCTGTTCAACGAATCTGCATAGGACCCCCCAATCCCAGTACAACACAGAAACTGAGATAGGTCGCTCCTTTCTGCTGATCTATGTTCCAACTCACACAACTTGCTCATATTTCTGTCTTTGTAAGTCTCGCTGGCATTTTCAGCGCACAGGTTGATCTCCGTAATCTTGATTTTCATATCGTCTTCTGTTTGCTCTCAAGTCATCTTGCGAGCCTGGAGACAACCTCAGTACGCGCTGCCAGTCAGTTACCGCCGCCATTTTTCTTGTCCCATTTCCTCCACCTGTGGGGTCCACCATCGTGACTAAATGTTTCTTGTTCTTTTTTCTACCCACTCTGACCATTCCCATTGTCTGAGGCACACACTGATAGACTCTGATGTGTCTAAAGACTCTACGTGTCTTTCTTACCAAGCTCTTGTCTAATTCAGACATGTCACTTTCATTTCTTGCTTTTCTTTTCTAGTGGTCTCACTGACACTAGATTGTTGCCTAGTTTGGTAGTTTTCTGTATTTTTCTTGGCTTCCCGGGTGACTTGTGATGTTGTTTATTTTTTTCTGCAGGTTTCGGCTACACTAATTATCCATCTCTTTCTTGGCCTTCCTCTCGCCTTCCTCCCAGATCACATCCATGATCACGTTCCAGTAATTCCCATAGAGTGTCTGGTGCTGAAATCTTAGGGACCATTGCAATGTGAATGGCTGTGTCTGCATTCCCTTGCCTCATTGCACATTTTGTTTGGTTTGGTATATCGTTAATACGGATTCACTCTGAGTCTACCACGGTGTCCTCCATAGCTTCTCCTGTACTATTTTCCCCTGATTAATCTTATTCGTAGGCACGAATGTTAAAGTCTTCGCCTATAAAGATTCGATCCCCTTGCAGTTGTTCAATCTTTTAAGCCAGTTCCACTGCTCAGTGTAATCAAAAGAATACCCACATACAAGTGTACCTTTAAACTGTCTCAGGTAAGACTTATTGTCTCTATCCGCGTATTTCTTGCAGCGCCTTACCAGCCTGCTTCCACTAATTCATGTTAAGTACCGAGTGTTGTAACCCATCCCTTACAAATACAGCTCGCCCAAGTTTTCTCTGTCCAGATGGAGTGATGTAACAAATATTGTTACAAAACTTAAACAAAGTAACCGAAAACTAATATTTAAGACTTACCGCTTGATCAAGGGAATTAATCAAGCAAATTATCTATTCGTTGTCAATAGTGAAGTTGTTTTCCTTTGAATGTACAATAAAACGCAAAGCTTATTTCCCCAGTATTTATTAAATACAAATAAGCAAAAATACTTGTCTAGTAAGTTAACCTGACAATCCGGAGATCTTTGGTTTGATTCCCAGTCGAAACTAAAAATGTCTTCCAGATCGCTGTAAACTTGGTACAAGATAACACACCCGGGGCCTACAGTCAACGAATACAACCTCTCAAATAGGCCTATACATGACGACTACATTTTACATCAGGCCGGCGGTGTAGTTATTACCGGTGCCGTCTATTTTGAGGTTAAACAAGCTACCTTGGATTATCCCTCTTAACCTTTTATCCTGTTTGATATTTAATAATATCGGAAAAGGGGAATGGGCGCAATCTTCAGGTATCAAGCCCAGAGAGAGATATTTAAAAAAAAAAAGGAAGGAAGAAGTAAATTGAAAACATACCTATCTACATAGGATAGCGATATACATGAGAACAGTAGCCAATACAAGGGCGCTAATTATAACTTAACTGGATGTTGGAGGCGTATCTTGGATATGCGATGTTGGTCTCATGGGTTCTCTCATGGGTCTTGCATAGAGTTTGCTACTCTATGAGTCTCATGGGTTGTAGCGTGGGTTTATCAGAGATTATGCTACTCTATGTCTCATGGGTTGTCACGTGGGTTTATCAGAGATTAAGCTACTCTGTGAGTCTCATGAGTTGTCACGTGGGTATATCAGTGATTATGCTACTATATGAGACATTTTTGTTGTCGCTTGGGTTTGTCATAGTGTTTGCTACTCTATGAGTCTCATGGGTGGTTTCACGGTTTGTCATAGAGTATGCTACTCTATGTCTTATGGGATCAGAATCCTCACTTTTACAGAGCTGCACAGTACATTAGGCTGGTATTATTGTGATCGTTCAGTGCGTCAATCATCATGTCTTTTACAGTTTACAGAACGTCGCTCTCTTCGCGGCACACCTGAAAGTCTCTCTTGCTCTATGCAATTCTCCAGCCATGCAAGTTTTCATGGTCACAGCATTGACAATGTCTTGCATCCACATTCGCGGAAGTCGTATCTTTTTCGTTTTCTGGAAACTGCAACCTTCATGGCCGAACTTCCCAGACTCAGCTTTCAGGAGAGCATGCTGTTTACGAGCCAGTTCTCCTTGATGTTCAGGTCATACAATATATCGACGTTTGGTCGTTAACCTAATGAGAACTTTGGAGGTTGATGCTGCAGGATTGATCAGACCTTTATGTGGCAGTCAGGCTGGGACAACAGGCAGTTTCTCTAATTTGATACCATCACATCACCTCGGCTACGAGATTTGGTAGGGAATCCGTAGGTATTCCTAGGGGTTTTCCTAGACAGTACCATAGTATAGGGGCGTTAGGGTAAGGGCTGGTGTTAAATAAATAGCGACTGCTACTAAGCCTAACCCCAACCCTCCTATACTATGGTACGTTCTGGGGATCTGGAGATTTCCCTGCCACGTCTCGAAGCCAACGTGATGTGGTTGTATAAAATTGAAGAACCCAGACAGGTGAAGAGACACCAAGGCCCGGGTCACGCCAGTTGCCTTGACTTCCTAGTAATTGTCTGACACTGATGGCATTCAGTTGCTTTTACCTTGTAGTTTTAATATACCTGTTGTGTGACATCTTGCTGTGTGACATCTTGTTGTGTGACATATTGTTGTGTGACATCTCTTTGTGTGACATCTCGTTATGTGACATCTTGTTGTGTGACATTTTGTTGTGTGACATCTTGTAATGTGACATCTTGTTGTGTGACATCTTGTTGTGTGACATCTTGTTGTGTGACATCTTGTTGTGTGACATCTTGTAATGTGACATCTTGTTGTGTGACATCTTGTTGTGTGACATCTTGTTGTGTGACATCTTGTTGTGAATCGTTTTTTTTTTCGTTCTAGTTTTTGCTCTTGTTCTTCTTTCTATCTTTTTTATTGCTTCCCCCCGTCCTTCTTTTTCTTCTTAAAATGACAACAAATCCCTACTCATTTAATTCCAAGCTTTTTCAATGCCTGCTTCAAAATGATAATAAACCGCCATGAATTCCCTTGTATCATCATATAATTATATATAATTCATTACAAATAGTGTGTGTGTGTGTGTGTGTGTGTGTGTGTGTTTGTGGGCGCTAGTGTATCTGTGTCTCTACGGGTTTGCGTCTGTCTGTTTATGTGTGTGTGTGTTTTGGTGTGTGGTGTTTGTGGGCGTTTGTACTGTCTACATATATTGTGTTTGTGTGTCGTGTCTGTGTATGTGTATGTGTTGTGTCCATGTGTATGTGCTGGGTATGTGGGTGAATTGTGTCTGTGTGTGTTGTGTCTGTTTGTATGTATGTACTGTGTGGTCTGTTTGTGTCTTGTGTATGTTGTTTTTATGTCAGTGTAATTTTTGTGTCAGTGTATGTATTGTTATTTTGTGTGCGCTGCGTCTGTGTTAGTGTTGTGTATGCGAATGTAAGTGTTCCTGTGTGTAAACGTTGCGTCTGCGTGTCTATATGTGTTTGTCTGTGTGTGTATGTGTTGTTTATGTTGTGTTTGTGTGTCGTATAGGTGTGTTTTGTCTGTGTGTATTGGTGTGTCCGTCGGTGTATTATGACTATGTGTGTTGGGTCTGTGTGTTTGCGTGTGTTGTATTTGTATGTCGGTTGTGTGTCTGTGTGTACAAGTTGTGTCTGGGACTGTATATGAATGTGTGTGGCTGCATGTGTTGTGTTTGTGTGTCGGTGTTGTGTCTGTGTATATGTGTTGTATGTATGGTATGAGTTGTGTCTGTGTGTGTTTGGGACTGTGTGTGTTTAAAGTCTGTGTTCTATATGTGTTGTGTCTGATTGTATTGCTATGTATGTGTATATTTGTAACTGTGTGTGATGTCTGCCTGTGTGTTGTATCTCTGTATGTGATGTATGTTGGCGTATGCTCTGTCTGTGTATATTTCTTGTGTGTATGTGCTTTGTTTGTGTATACTTGTTGTGTCTGTGGGTATATGTTGTGTTTGTATGTCCTTTGCGTGTGTGAGTATTCGTTGAGGCAGTATGTGGTGTGTTTGTATATATGTGTTATGTCAGTGTGTATGTGTTTTGTCTGTGTGTATTTGTTCTGTATCCTTTGTGTGTGTGTGTGTCTGTCTGTCTGTATTTTGTGTGTGTGCATGCTGTGTATATTGTGTTGCGTCTGTGTATTGTTTCTGTGTTGTGTTGTGTGTGGCGTGTCTGTCTGTATGTTGTGTGTGCTTGTGTGTTTTGTTTGTGCGTATTGTGTCTGTGTGTAAATAGATACTGTGTGTATTGTGTCTGTGTGTATTCTGCATGTTAGTGTTGGGTCTGAGTGTGTATGTGTGCTTATGTGTATACTCTGTGTCTCTGTGTATGTGGTGTGTCTGTGTACATTCTGTGTGTGTATCGGGTCTATAAGTACTGCTGTGTCTCTGAGTGTATTGTGCGTGTGTGTTGTGTCTATAAGTGTGTGTGTATGACTGTGAGTGTTGCTGTGTCTCTGAGTGTATTGTGCGTGTGTGTTGTGTCTATAAGTGTGTGTGTATGACTGTGAGTGTTGCTGTGTCTCTGAGTGTATTGTGCGTGTGTGTTATGTCTATAAGTGTGTGTGTATGACTGTGAGTGTTGCTGTGTCTCTGAGTGTATTGTGCGTGTGTGTTATGTCTATAAGTGTGTGTGTATGACTGTGAGTGTTGCTGTGTCTCTGAGTGTATTGTGCGTGTGTGTTATGTCTATAAGTGTGTGTGTATGACTGTGAGTGTTGCTGTGTCTCTGTGTGTATTGTGCGTGTGTGTTATGTCTATAAGTGTGTGTGTGTGTGACTGTGAGTGTTGCTGTGTCTCTGTGTGTATTGTGCGTGTGTGTTATGTCTATAAGTGTGTGTGTATGACTGTGAGTGTTGCTGTGTCTCTGAGTGTATTGTGCGTGTGTGTTATGTCTATAAGTGTGTGTGTATGACTGTGAGTGTTGCTGTGTCTCTGTGTGTATTGTGCGTGTGTGTTATGTCTATAAGTGTGTGTGTGTGTGTGTGACTGTGAGTGTTGCTGTGTCTCTGTGTGTATTGTGCGTGTGTGTTGTGTCTATAAGTGTGTGTGTATGACTGTGTATATTGTTTTTATGTGTATGTGTTGTGTCTGTGTCTGTGTGATGTGTCTATGGCATGTGTAGTGTCTGTGTTTGTGTGGTGTGTCTATGGCATTAGTTGTGTCTGTGTTTGTGTGGTGTGTCTATGGAATAAGTTGTGTTTGTGTGGTGTGTCTATGGCATGTGTTGTGTCTGTGTTTGTGTGGTGTGTCTATGACATGTGTTGTGTCTGTGTCTGTGTGGTGTGTCTATGACATGAGTTGTGTCTGTGTTTGTGTGGCGTGTCTATGGCATGTGTAGTGTCTGTGTTTGTGTGGTGTGTCTATGGAATGAGTTGTGTCTGTGTGGTGTTTCTATGGCATTAGTTGTGTCTGTGTTTGTGTGGTGTGTCTATGGAATAAGTTGTGTTTGTGTGGTGTGTCTATGGCATGTGTTGTGTCTGTGTTTGTGTGGTGTGTCTATGACATGTGTTGTGTCTGTGTTTGTGTGGTGTTTCTATGGCATGAGTTGTGTCTGTGTTTGTGAGGTGTGTCTACGACATGAGTTGTGTCTGTGTTTGTGTGGTGTGTCTACGACATGAGTTGTGTCTTTGTTTGTGTGGTATGTCTACGACATGAGTTGTGTCTGTGTTTGTGTGGTGTGTCTACAGCATGAGTTGTGTCTGTGTTTGTGTGGTGTGTCTACGACATGAGTTGTGTCTGTGTTTGTGTGGTGTGTCTACGACATGAGTTGTGTCTGTGTTTGTGTGGTGTGTCTATGGAATGAGTTGTGTCTGTGTGGTGTGTCTACGGCATGAGTTGTGTCTGTGTTTGTGTGGTGTGTCTATGGCATGAGTTGTGTCTGTGTTTGTGAGGTGTGTCTATGGCATGAGTTGTGTCTGTGTTTGTGTGGTGTGTCTGTGACATGAGTTGTGTCTGTGTTTGTGTGGTATGTCTACGACATGAGTTGTGTCTGTGTTTGTGTGGTGTGTCTACGGCATGAGTTGTGTCTGTGTTTGTGTGGTGTGTCTACGACATGAGTTGTGTCTGTGTTTGTGTGGTGTGTCTACGACATGAGTTGTGTCTGTGTTTGTGTGGTGTGTCTACGACATGAGTTGTGTCTGTGTTTGTGTGGTGTGTCTATGGAATGAGTTGTGTCTGTGTGGTGTGTCTATGGCATGTGTTGTGTCTTTTGTTTTTGTGTCTATTTTGAGTTTTTCTGTGTTTTGTGTTTTTTGTCTGTGGCATGAGTTGTGTCTGTGTTTGTGTTTTTTTGTTTTTGGCATGAGTTGTGTCTGTTTTTTTGTGGTGTGTCTTTTTTTTTGAGTTGTGTCTGTGTTTGTGTTTTGTGTCTATGGAATGAGTTTTTGTCTGTGTTTTTTTTGTCTATTTTTGTGTAGTGTCTGTGTCTGTGTGGTGTGTCTATGGCATGTGTAGTGTCTGTGTGGTGTGTCTATGTCATGAGTAGTGTCTGTGTTTGTGTGGTGTGTCTATGTCATGAGTAGTGTCTGTGTTTGTGTGGTGTGTCTATGGCATGAGTTGTGTCTGTGTCTGTGTGGTGTGTCTATGGCATGAGTAGTGTCTGTGTTTGTATGGTGTGTCTATGGCATGAGTAGTGTCTGTGTCTGTGTGGTGTGTCTATGGCATGAGTAGTGTCTGTGTTTGTTTTTTGTGTTTTTTTTTTTGAGTTGTGTTTGTGTCTGTTTTTTGTGTTTTTGGCATGAGTAGTGTCTGTGTTTGTGTGGTGTGTCTGTGGCATGAGTTGTGTCTGTGTTTGTGTGGTGTGTCTGTGGCATGAGTAGTGTCTGTGTTTGTGTGGTGTGTCTATGGTATGTGTTGTGTCTGTGTTTGTGTAGTGTGTTTATGGCATGAGTTGTGTCTGTGTATGTTTTCTTTCTGTTTTTTTTTTTTTTTTTTTTGCGTCTGCGTTTATGTGTTGTGTATGTGTTGTGTCCGTGTGTATTGTGTGTGTGGGTGATGTTGTCTACGCAAGTTGCGTTTGAACCAAGTCTCTCTGTGTGTTGTCTGTGTGTATTGTAGTGACTGTGTATTGTGACTGTGAGTGTTGTGTGCGTTTGTGCGTGAGTATGTGACTGTGTCTCTGCGTATTTTTGTTGTGTGTTTGTACTGTATGTCTATATCTGTTTTGTCTGTCAGTATGTGTTGTGTACGCGTTGTTTATATGTTGTGTCTGTGTGTATTTTTTTTTGTATCTGTGTGTTTTGTGGCTGTGTTGTGTCGGTGTGCACTTCTGTGTGTGTACGTACGCGTGTTTGTGTATACGTGTGTGTTTGTGTACACGTGTGTGTTTGTGTATACGTGTGTGTTTGTGTATACGTGTGTGTTTGTGTTTACGTGTGTGTTTGTGTCTGTTCTACGGATTCGAATTTTTCCCCGCCGTATAGTTGTCTCCGCTGTGTGTTGTGTATATATTTGAACGTTTTTAATGTACATTTAATGCAATACATAACTTAATATTTGATAACAAAGTGCTGCATTTACAACATACAGTTGCTGTGTGAATGAGGAGTGTTAGAAAGTGCTGAATATAAGACAGGCTAGCGTGCCCAATTAGGGCGCTTTGAAAAAAAAGTTCTTTAGTTGGTTCGTGCTTCTTCTTCTTGTTCTTTTTCTTCTCCTACAAAAATCGTTGTTTTCTATGCTCAGATAAACAGGTAACAGACAGGTCAGCACAAGTGAAATCTTCAGTGACTGCACAGTTTATCTTGAATATTGTATGACTGAGTTCAGAGTTCTTGCTTAAAAAACTATGATAAACAGACAGGCAATGTATTGATCGGCTCTCGTAGAAAGATGTAGACAGATTGACGGACATACTAGACAACACAAAAATCGGAAGCTAAAGTTACCGTGCAGATAATAATACCTGCCACCTCCGAATAGCGCGTGCGCCTTTCAATGGAAACAAGTGCACTTAGAACATGACCAAAGGGAACTTAGAACATGACCAACTAGGAGCGCCTAAAAAAAGGAGGTACAGCTTAAAATCCACAACTATATAAGACTGACAGAATTCATTTCAAATCTTTTAAATGGCACCACAGGTCATAAAAATGTATATTAACCAACTAAAGGTCCAGTAACAAGCACAGCAAAAAATTTACAAACACAGAAAACGGTTGCTCAAAGGAGAAATTAAAGAATTATCAAAACAAAATTTGTAACCAGTTTTGTTGCACATACTTTATTACAACAAGATTCCTTTAAATGGCTGAAGCTGCTCTTCAAACTACTTCTGAATGATAAACGTGCTTTACAAACTCAGCATATGTTGAACCCGTCGAGTGGGCAAGACGGACATGTAATGAGACTGATATTGGTAATATCAGCATAGGAACTTTTCACAGCAGCTGAAAATGAGGCAGTAGCACTTATTGGAATATCCCGAGTGCTGCGATGTCGTTTTTCCCCCCTCATTCAAGAATTCCACTTTACTTCACTGAACAAATGTATTCAGTTTGTGAACATTCTGGAAACGATGAAAAAGTTCAAGAAAGTCTAAATTACCCACTTGACGAGTGATCTTTCAATGTTCAAATAAAAATACAAACAATGACATTTACTAGGAAACTGTCTGATAAAACAATCGCTTAGTGTTCAGTGCAGTTGCCAAACATTGTTTGTAAGGGCCTTGTTTACCCAGCGCGCTACAAGGACCCCGTACCTAGGTTTGAGCCCGCCTGCTCAGAGGACAATTAGAAGTAAATACAATATTGCATATAAAGTACTCAAGTGCACACTTGCCGCACTCTGGTATCAGATAATATGTTTATAATGAGAGATAATTACATTAATATAACATTAAACGTATTAAACAGAAAAACTTTACTGTACCCGTAACTAAAATATGCAAGTGTCAGATTCAGCACATAAGAAACAAAAACACACACAGAATAATAATACAATTGTAAAATGCTATCTCATGGCCGAACCGTTCGTTTTTTTTTTTCTTTACGAATCTCCTCAGACCCTCTTGTCATCTCTTTCCTCACCCACCCCTCCCCCTCTCCGTCCTCATCAGTCTCTTCTTTTTCCTGCTGCCGCAGTTGTTCTTCCCTGTTCTCTTCCTCCTTTTCGACATCCTCTTTGATTGTCCTTGCCATCCCCCCTCCCTTTTCCCCCCACCCGGAACTTGTTACCTTCTGTCGTTCTTGTCTTGTCTCTTGCTACTCGTTATTTATTTACTCAGTGTCTTCCCGCTCCTTCCTTCCCTACATGTCTTCCTCCTCCTTCCTGTCCTAAAAGTCTTCCTCCCCCTTCCTTTCCTGAACGTCTTTCCTCCTCGGTTCTTTCCTCATTCTCCCCCACCTTTTCTTTCTTCAGTGTTTTCATCCTCCTTCTTTCTTTCATCGGGATCTTCCTAATCCTTCTTTTCCTCAGTGTCTTCCTCCTCTTTTTCCTCGATGTCTTTCCTCTCCATTCTCATCCCTCAGGTCTTCCTCTTCCTTCATTTCCTCACTGTTCTGCCCTCCTTCCTTTCCTCAATATCTCTTCCCTATTAACTTATAATATTCTTATCAAAAGCAAGTTAATCTGGGTAACGATCGACATAGCAGCATTCAGGACAAGTCCATATTAGCTCCGTCTCCTTCCACAGGAAGAGTCTCAACTCTGATGATAACCGCCCAAATTTGCACTGTCTACTTCCAAAGGAAGAGTCTCAACTCTGATAATAAGCGCCCAAAATTGCTCCGTCTTCTTCCACAGGAAGAGTCTCAACGCTGATGATAACCGCCCAAATTTGCTCTGTCTCCTTCCGCAGGAAGAGTCTCAACTCTAATGATAACCGCCCAAATTTGCTCCGTCTACTTCCACAGGAAGAGTCTCAACTCTGATGATAACGGCCGAAATTTGCTCCGTCTCCTTCCACAGGAAGAGTCTCAACTCTGATGATAATCGCCCAAATTTGCTCCATCTACTTCCTCAGGAAGAGTCTCAACTCTGATGATAACCGCTCAAATTTGCTCCGTCTACTTCCACGGAAAGAATCCCAACTCTGATGACAACCGCTGTTATTGGGTTACGTACTCTTCTTTCCAAAACACCCCCCCCCCCCCCTTTCCCTTCTCCTTCAAGTCTCGGATGGTACCTAGAACCAACAGACACTCTCCGCTGCATCCTTCCCTCCAGGTTCAGGTTTTCAGTATATTCCATTTTATATCACCTCTGTCTTGTGCTGTGGCAGTACACGCCTAAGTGGTCCCAGTACAGCCAACCTATCTACCTGCTTATTCCCTCAGACGCGTGAATAGCTTGGGCAAAATATCCATGCGACTCTCACCACCTGCGACTTATGGATTGATACGACCCATTCCATTCAAAGAAAACCCGACTCCACCTTATTAAGCACGCTTTGCCAATCCGATAGTATAACAACTGTGTGGCGTAAGTCCTCTTCTTCCTCCTGCACTATATCAAACGTGGATTCCCGTGGTCATGTCGTTTGCCCCATGCTTTGAAGATCATTGGTTGGTTTACTGACCATGTCATTCACTCATTTAATGGTTTTGGAACACTCAGAGGAGCTATAGAGTGGGTGCGACGTTGTTCGGTCTTGACAGACTGCCTGCCGCTCTTCAAGCAAACACACACACACACACACACACACACACACACACACACACAGAGAGAGAGAGAGAGAGAGAGAGAGATTGAGGGGGAGGGGGGAGGAGTAAAACCCAGTCTATTCTCTCAACCGCAAAAACTTTGTTTTCTGTTTCTTTTTTTCAAAGTACATCGCTCCCGGTTGAGGTGCTATGCAACAGACAGGTCAGTGTGACTGACACCCCATGTATTCCAGTCATGTCCATTTTCACTAGAAAGATGTCACTCGTTTGTAGGTAGGTGTGGGTGGTATAGTCATCACAGGGCGCAGCGACACTGTTTTATGGGACCAGGGCGCCGCACCGATTGTTTTATATAACCAGGGCGCAGCACACATTGTTTTATATAACCAGGGCGCACCACCCATTGTGTTATATAGACAGGACGCAGCGTCAATTGTTCTATTCAACCAATGCGCAGCACCCATTGTTTTATATAACCACGGCGCAGTACTCATTGTTTTTATATAGCACAGGACGCACCAGGGCCAGCACCCATTATTCTATATAAGCACCCATTGCTTTAATTTAACCATGCACCACCACCCATTGTTTATATAACCAGGGACAGTACGTTTTTTAAAATCAGGGAGTGACCCATTGATTTATTAAACAAAGTGCAAGCACAATGCAGGGCAGCACCCATTGTTTTATATAACCAGGGCGCACCACCCATTGTGTTATATAGACAGGACGCAGCGTCAATTGTTCTATTCAACCAATGCGCAGCACCCATTGTTTTATATAACCACGGCGCAGTACTCATTGTTTTATATAACCAGGGCGCAGCACCCATTGCTTTATATAACCAGGGCGCAGCACCCATTGTTTTATATAACCAGGGCGCAGTACCCATTGTTTTATATAACCAGGGCGCAGCACCCATTGCTTTATATAACCAGGACGCAGCACCCATTGTTTTATATAACCAGGGCGCAGTACCCAGTGTTTTATAAAATCAGAGTGCAGACCCATTGATTTATTAAACAAGAGTGCAGCACAAATTGTTTTATGTAACCAGGGCGCAGATCCAGATTATTTGACGCAGACAAGGCAACAGGACAGTTCTGATGTAGTTACATTGAATTCCACGTGAAAATGTATGTGTCTGTCGAACAGAATGTAATAATGATGATAATAATAATGGCAAACAATTATGTTAACAACTTTGGCACCATAATGTGCAGCTTCACGTATTTGCTGCAGGTACATTATATATATGTATATATGTAAAACAGACAATGCATTGATCGGCACTTATAGAAAGAAGTAGACCGATAATTGGTCATAAGTTTGTATGCAGTGAGGAGCTGTCGTCATTAAGAGATGACCGGTTCCATTCCCTGCTCGCTAACCATAACTTTCAATTTAAAGGTTCTCTAGTGTGTTTTCCATCTTTCTACTTCTTTCTATGAGTGCCGATCCAAACACTGTCAATTTGTTAATTTTATGTATTATTTCTTGGGGTTTCCCATATTATTTCTGTGTATTAAGTGCTAGTGTCGGCTCTGTGGCTAAGTCGATGCGAACGCTTAGTAATCCCGAGATGCCAGGCTCGATCCCAGCTGCAGGCCATGCGCCTTGCGTTGGTTTCGACAGTGGTATTAAGAAAGCCGACCGTCCAGTGGCAATGGCAAACTAGTAGGAGTAAATTTGCCTAGAAAAACCCACACAACAGCCAGGGGCTGTTGCTGTTGGTTCTGCAACGTCCTGTAAAGGATACGCAAATAACATTAGGTGCTAGTACATTATGTCCTAAAGCCGCGGTGGTGTAGCGGCTAGACGCTGACCTGCCTGTCTGCAGCTCGTGGGTTCAGATTCTGACCTTTAATAAAACATGACCTTGGCTCCTAGACTGACCCAGCCTTAAATGGGTAACAAGTAAAGTCCTGGGAAGTAAAGGGGGTCGGCCTGATGCTGACCATATCACAACCAAAGGCTGATTGTTCTATAAAATATAGGTCTAGCCCTATACGCCCAGGACGCCTGAAGGCGTGGACAAGGGCCCTTTACTTTACTGACCTTACATTCTGTTATCGGCCTCAGTGAAGGGCCCTTTATTTTACTGACCTTACATTTTGTTATCGGCCTCAGTCAAGGGCCCTTTATTTTACTGACCTTACATTCTGTTATCGGCCCCAGTCAAGGGCTCTTTACTTTACTGACCTTACATTCTGTTATCGGCCTCAGTCAAGGGCCCTTTATTTTACTGATCTTACATTCTGTTATCGGCCTCAGTCAAGGGCCCTTTATTTTACTGACCTTACATTCTGTTATCGGCCTCAGTCAAGGGCCCTTTATTTTACTGACCTTACATTCTGTTATCGGCCTCAGTCAAGGGCCCTTTTTTTTACTGACCTTACATTCTGTTATCGGCCTCAGTCAAGGGCCCTTTATTTTACTGACCTTACATTTTGCTATCGGCCTCAGTCAAGGGCCCTTTACTTTACTGACCTTACATTCTGTTATCGGCCTCAGTCAAGGGCCCTTTATTTTACTGACCTTACATTCTGTTATCGGCCTCAGTCAAGGGCCCTTTATTTTACTGACCTTACATTCTGTTATCGGCCTCATTCAGGGGCCCTTTATTTTACTGACCTTACATTCTGCCATCGGCCTCAGTCAAGGGCCCTTTTTGAAGCCATCCGCCATATGGTGCTAGACTCGTTTTTAAAAAGCAATCGACACTGGATAGTCGATGTTGTCAACATCATGCCTGTCGCCTACACTTCCCAGGATAGATGTAGCCAATCAATAAATTATTTCTATGAGTAACTATTAAAATACACTTACATTTCTTTTAAAAAGACGCTGAAAAGAGGCACGACTGCACCAAGAAGGACACTGAGACGTGCACGATTGTAACACAAAACGATATCACTTGCCAATTACTGCCGTTATTATACCACTTTTGTGGTGTCAGCGGGGGTGGGGAGTCTTTGAGCCTAAGGATTTACGGCCACCTGGCTAGTGCTGTCGCCACGACTGTGCAGGTGATGTTTTTGTTTTGCCCCCGACAGAAAAAATCCCCAGCCTTACCGAGGATTCGAACACGGGTCTCCAGCTTGAGCGCCCAGCGTTCTAACCGTTCGGCCAGCCGATCCTAAACACTATAATCAGGAGGCTCAAACAAGACAAAGACGAGAGGCAGGACGGATACAGGCGTAGATTCTGACGAAATTCTTTATTAAACAATGATATTAGAATTCTACATAACATTTAAGGGTACGGTTCTCCGTGGTCAAGACGTTTGCCTCGCGTTCTGAAGGTAGTGTGTTCACTTCCTGGCTGCGCCGTTTAGTTGAGTGCAGTTTTCATTGAGGTCATTGGAGATCGTCGCCGGAGCTACGGAAGTGCTTATCTGAAGTTCTCAAATGGCAGCTGGCTGTTCTGTGGAGAGAGACTGAGCCATATGGGATAAAACCCAGTGCAATAAAGTTGATCATATCAACTTTTCCTTTACCTTGATGGAAACGTCAACACAGGAAGGTCATCTTTAAGACTGTTAGTACTAAACAGTTTCTTGTTCATTGCAAAGATAATTGTTTACCGTCTTTATGTAACAGTTAGCTGCTGCAGTATTTCCGTGTATTTGAATTGATAGAGAGATGAAAATAAGAAAGAAAAGGCAAGAGTTTTACATAGCAATAGGAAATTTGTCGAGGTCCCAAGACAGTATAACTAATAATAATAAAAAAAAAGAAAGAAAGATTGTATTTCTAATGTGAAATCAGTACTGTTGTATGGAGCGGAAATACTGAGAACAACTAAAACAATTATTAATAAACAACAAACATTCATGGACTGCTGCCTGTTGAAAATAGAGACAATTAAAGGGTATGATATAATCACTAGCATTGAGCTTTGGGAAAAACTAAATAATGAATTGGTGAAAAAAGACAGTGGCGTTGGAGAGAACAAACTTTGAGAAAACCTGAGATCATGACAACTAGAATGTCTTTGGGCTGAAACCCCGCAGTGGCATATAAAAGAAAAGTAGAAAAAAAAAAGAGAAGAGAGCTACAGAGGGAAGTTTGAATGACAGGGAGATCATGGAATGAGTTGCATGAAATAGCATAGAATAGGGCGATACAGCATAAGTCAGTTGTGGGCATAGGCTTCTTTAGGGGTAGGGTAGAAGAAGAAGAAGAAGAAGAAGAAGAAGAAGAAGATGAAGAAAAAGAAGAAGAATAAAAAAAGAAGAATAAGAAAAAGAAGAAAAAGAAGAAGAAGAAGAAGAAAATATGAGAAGAAGAAGAATAAGAAGAAAAATAGGAGAAGAAGAAGAAGAAGAAGAAGAAGAAGAAGAAGAAGAAGAAGAAGAAGAAGAAGAAGAAGAAGAAGAAGAAGAAGAAGAAGAAGAAGAAGAAGAAGAAAAAAAAAAAGAAGAAGAAGAAGAAGAAGAAGAAGAAGAAGAAGAAGAAGAAGAAGAAGAAGAAGAAGAAGAAGAAGAAGAAGAAGAGAAGAAGAAGAAGAAGAAGAAGAAGAAGAAGAAGAAGAGAAGAAGAAGAAGAAGAAGAAGAAGAAGAAGAAGAAGAAGAAGAAGAAGAAGAAGAAGAAGAAGAAGAAGAAGAAGAAGAAGAAGAAGAAGAAGAAGAAGAAGAAGAAAAAGAAGAAGAAAAGAAGAAGAAGAGGAAGAAGAAGAAAGAAGAAGAAGAAGAAGAAGAAGAAGAAGAAGAAGAAGAAGAAGAAGAAGAAGAAGAAGAAGAAGAAGAAGAAGAAGAAGAAGAAGAAGAAGAAGAAGACAAAGAAGAAGAAGAAGAAGAAGAAGAAGAAGAAGAAGAAGAAGAAGAAGAAGAAGAAGAAGAAGAAGAAGAAGAAGAAGAAGAAGAAGAAGAAGAAGAAGAAGAAGAAGAAGAAGAAGAAGAAGAAGAAGAAGAAGAAGAAGAAGAAGAAGAAGAAGAAGAAGAAGAAGAAGAAGAAGAGAAGAAGAAGAAGAAGAAGAAGAAGAAGAAGAAGAAGAAGAAGAAGAAGAAGAAGAAGAAGCAGAAGAAGAAGAAGAAGAAGAATAAACTTCTGAATTATTAGTGTAACGGTTTTTGCTCCATACTTTGCGTGTTCTATTCCCTCAGACCTAAGTATAGATTGCCTTTGAGCTAAACATATCGGGATGGAAGGAGGTATATAAAAAACTACTGAACAAGTTAGCTATCGGGATCGCTTGCTTCGTGATATTTAGTTTTTATTGTGCAGTGTATGCGGTATTCTTTTTTTGTTGATAAAGATTTTGAAGGAAACTTTCTGTTGTACCTGAATGAGTCTTTTGTTCCCCTAATGTTCAGCTTTCTAATCATATTTTTGCACTGGGTTCATTAAGCTTAAAAAAAAAAAAAAGCCTAAACGTAACTTCAACATGGTTAACTTATTTGTGTTTTTGTTATCAGTGAAGACATACTGCTACAACACCTTTGATTGTAGTTCTGTATTATCATAACATGTTCTATTTGTGTAGTTAATATCCATTATAAAATCCGTATATCAGTTCGCACTTTCACTTCTTCCGGTACCTTCCGGAAGTCGTCTGCTGTAGTTAAAATCACACGTACGTCCTCGCACAGAAATAGAACAGTACACAGACTCAGCACTGATAGTTAACTTCTGTCGGTTTTGTGTTTAACAAAGTTTGACACTGAAGTGAACATCACAGTAAACAAACTACATCCCTGTATACCCGAGATATACAGTTATTTTTTTTTTTTAACAATCGAGCGTCGATTTTTGTGCCTTTTTTTTTCCAGCGAGACTGTTCCATTTTGACTGCCCGCTCCATACTCAGGTCAATGAAGTACACACGAGTCACTTGTTTTAATGGTGGGAAATGTCACTGATTTATTAGTGCATTCTTCATTATTCGTTGAAACTGTTGTTTCTTAGAAACCATAACTGTTCACCCATCATCGCTTTGGTTGCACCAAACCTCGACGTCAACGATTTCTATGAATACTCAGTGAGTAGGGTACACCATTGTGTCCACCAAACATAGAGGTTCTGCAAATTCCACGCTGATCACACAGGAGTTTGCTGCATAATATTAGTAACTTTACGGGATTATTTACACAACTATTCTGGAAATCTAGAGAAAATAGGTGCAGCTATTTACACGTATGGACATCTATCAAAGTCTCGCATGTCTTGCATTCCACATAGCAACACCAGTGAAATTTGCAATGACATCGTTCAACATGCCGCACCACTTGTGTGTTGTAGCCTCTCCCACAACACAGCAAGTCGCAGCTATCTGCTCCGTACGATGTTCTGTTACACACTCGGCCCGAGGTGCCCAGAATTCCCCGTTTTTTGTTGCTGTTGCAGTAGTTTGGCGATTTGCTGAGATGCACCAGCTCCTGATCGGTGATGGGCAGCCGTCGTTTGGACTTGTCTTTTCTTCGCAGCTTCCTTTTGGCCCGGCCGGCTAGTCGGACAGATCTTTCGTAACTATCTTTAAGATAGAGGCCGATTTCCTTAAAAGTCGGGAGCCCACGCCAGCAGGTCTTTACAGCACAGGAACCAGAAACTCCATGGCAACGACACCGTCGGGACATCAGCGATTCCACAGCCTGAAAATATCAAGAATATCAAGTGTTACTGACCACCGGGTTGTTTCACTGGAATCATTGTGAAGCCTCACGTTTAACCCTGAACTCTTTCAACCATTGGAGAGTCCGCAGAAATACAGGGGACAATAACTAAAAAGAAAAAGTTGCTTGTTCCTTCCAGTGTTATTGTACGATGAAAGATCAGCAGTCAGTGACTCAAGAAGACGGATGAGAATCCAATAGGAACATAGTCCTGATCCCCATTGTGCCATATGTAACATAGGAACATAGTCCACATCCCCATTGTGCCATATGTAGCATAGGAACATAGTCCACATCCCCATTGTGCCATATGTAACATAGGAACATAGTCCACATCCCCATTGTGCCATATGTAACATAGGAACATAGTCCACATCCCCATTGTGCCATATGTAGCATAGGAACATAGTCCACATCCCCATTGTGCCATATGTAACATAGGAATATAGTCCACAACCTCATTGTGCCATATGTAACATAGGAACATAGTCCAGAACCCCATTGTGCCATATGTAACATAGGAACATAGTCCACATCCCCACTGTGCCATATGTAACCTAGGAACATAGTCCACATCCCCATTGTGTCATATGTAACATAGGAACATAGTCCAGAACCCCATTGTGCCATATGTAACATAGGAACATAGTCCACATCCCCACTGTGCCATATGTAACATAGGAACATAGTCCACATCCCCATTGTGCCATATGTAACATAGGAACATAGTCCACATCCCCATTGTGTCATATGTAACATCGGAACATAGTCCATAACCCCATTGTGCCATATGTAACATAGGAACATAGTCTACATCCCCATTGTGTCATATGTAACATAGGAACATAGTCCACATCCCCACTGTGCCATATGTAACATAGGAACATAGTCCACATCCCCATTGTGTCATATGTAACATAGGAACATAGTCTACATCCCCATTGTGCCATATGTAACATAGGAACATAGTCCACATCCCTATTGTGCCATATGTAACATAGGAACATAGTCCACATCCCCATTGTGCCATATGTAACATAGGAACATAGTCCACATCCCCATTGTGCCATATATAACAAAGGAACATACTCCACATCCCCATTGTGTCATATGTAACATAGGAACATAGTCCACATCCCCATTGTGCCATATGTAACAAAGGAACATAGTCCACATCAGCATTGTGTCATATGTAACATAGGAGCATAGTCCACATCCCCATTGTGCCATATGTAACATAGGAACATAGTCCACATCCCCATTGTGCCATATGTAACATAGGAACATAGTCCACATCCCCATTGTGCCATATGTAACAAAGGAATATAGTCCACATCCCCATTGTGTCATATGTAACATAGGAACATAGTCCACATCCCCATTGTGCCATATGTAACAAAGGAACATAGTCCACATCCCCACTGTGCCATATGTAACATAGGAACATAGTCCACATCCCCATTGTGCCATATGTAACAAAGGAACATAGTCCACATCCCCACTGTGCCATATGTAACAAAGGAACATAGTCCACATCCCCACTGTGCCATATGTAACATAGGAACATAGTCTACATCCTCATTGTGCCATATATAACATAGGAACATAGTCCACATCCCCACTCTGCCATATGTAACATAGTCCAAATCCCGATTGTGCCATATGTAACATAGGAACATAGTCCACATCCCCATTGTGTCATATGTAACATAGGAACATAGTCCACATCCCCATTGTGTCATATGTAACATAGGAACATAGTCCACATCCCCATTGTGCCATATGTAACATAGTAACATAGTCCACATCCCCATTGTGCCATATGTAACATTGGAACATAGTCCACATCCCCATTGTGTCATATGTAACATAGGAACATAGTCCAGAACCCCATTGTGCCATATGTAACATAGGAACATAGTCCACATCCCCACTGTGCCATATGTAACATAGGAACATAGTCCACATCCCCATTGTGCCATATGTAACATAGGAACATAGTCCACATCCCCATTGTGCCATATGTAACAAAGGAACATAGTCCACATCCCCACTGTGCCATATGTAACAAAGGAACATAGTCCACATCATCACTGTGCCATATGTAACATAGGAACATAGTCCACATCCCCATTGTGCCATATGTAACATAGGAACATAGTCCAGAACCCCATTGTGCCATGTGTAACATAGGAACATAGTCCACACCCCCACTGTGCCATATGTAACATAGGAACATAGTCCACATCCCCATTGTGCCATATGTAACATAGGAACATAGTCCACATCCCCATTGTGTCATATGTAACATAGGAACACAGTCCACATCCCCATTGTGCCATATGTATCATAGGAACATAGTCCACATCCCCATTGTGCCATATGTAACATAGGAACATAGTCCAGAACCCCATTGTGCCATATGTAACATAGGAACATAGTCCACATCCCCATTGTGTCATATGTAACATAGGAACATAGTCCAGAACCCCATTGTGCCATATGTAACATAGGAACATAGTCCACATCCCCATTGTGTCATATGTAACACAGGAACATAGTCCAGAACCCCATTGTGCCATATGTAACATAGGAACATAGTCCACATCCCCATTGTGCCATATATAACAAAGGAACATACTCCACATCCCCATTGTGTCATATGTAACATAGGAACATAGTCCACATCCCCATTGTGCCATATGTAACAAAGGAACATAGTCCACATCCGCATTGTGTCATATGTAACATAGGAACATAGTCCACATCCCCATTGTGCCATATGTAACATAGGAACATAGTCCACATCCCCATTGTGCCATATGTAACATAGGAACATAGTCCACATCCCCATTGTGCCATATGTAACAAAGGAATATAGTCCACATCCCCATTGTGTCATATGTAACATAGGAACATAGTCCACATCCCCATTGTGCCATATGTAACAAAGGAACATAGTCCACATCCCCACTGTGCCATATGTAACATAGGAACATAGTCCACATCCCCATTGTGCCATATGTAACAAAGGAACATAGTCCACATCCCCACTGTGCCATATGTAACAAAGGAACATAGTCCACATCCCCACTGTGCCATATGTAACATAGGAACATAGTCTACATCCCCATTGTGCCATATATAACATAGGAACATAGTCCACATCCCCACTCTGCCATATGTAACATAGGAACATAGTCCAAATCCCGATTGTGCCATATGTAACATAGGAACATAGTCCACATCCCCATTGTGTCATATGTAACATAGGAACATAGTCCACATCCCCATTGTGTCATATGTAACATAGGAACATAGTCCACATCCCCATTGTGCCATATGTAACATAGGAACATAGTCCACATCCCCATTGTGCCATATGTAACATTGGAACATAGTCCACATCCCCATTGTGTCATATGTAACATAGGAACATAGTCCAGAACCCCATTGTGCCATATGTAACATAGGAACATAGTCCACATCCCCACTGTGCCATATGTAACATAGGAACATAGTCCACATCCCTATTGTGCCATATGTAACATAGGAACATAGTCCACATCCCCATTGTGCCATATGTAACAAAGGAACATAGTCCACATCCCCACTGTGCCATATGTAACAAAGGAACATAGTCCACATCATCGCTGTGCCATATGTAACATAGGAACATAGTCCACATCCCCATTGTGCCATATGTAACATAGGAACATAGTCCAGAACCCCATTGTGCCATATGTAACATAGGAACATAGTCCACACCCCCACTGTGCCATATGTAACATAGGAACATAGTCCACATCCCCATTGTGCCATATGTAACATAGGAACATAGTCCACATCCCCATTGTGTCATATGTAACATAGGAACACAGTCCACATCCCCATTGTGCCATATGTAACATAGGAACATAGTCCACATCCCCATTGTGTCATATGTAACATAGGAACATAGTCCAGAACCCCATTGTGCCATATGTAACATAGGAACATAGTCCACATCCCCATTGTGTCATATGTAACATAGGAACATAGTCCAGAACCCCATTGTGCCATATGTAACATAGAAACATAGTCCACATCCCCATTGTGTCATATGTAACATAGGAACATAGTCCACATCCCCATTGTGTCATATGTAACATAGGAACATAGTCCAGAACCCCATTGTGCCATATGTAACATAGGAACATAGTCCACATCCCCATTGTGTCATATGTAACAAAGGAACATAGTCCAGAACCCCATTGTGCCATATGTAACATAGGAACATAGTCCACATCCCCATTGTGTCATATGTAACATATGAACACAGTCCACATCCCCATTGTGCCATATGTAACATAGGAACATAGTCCACATCCCCATTGTGTCATATGTAACATAGGAACATAGTCCAGAACCCCATTGTGCCACATGTAACATAGGAACATAGTCCACATCCCCACTGTGCCATATGTAACATAGGAACATAGTCCACATCCCCATTGTGCCATATGTAACATAGGAACATAGTCCACATCCCCATTGTGCCATATGTAACAAAGGAACATAGTCCACATCCACACTGTGCCATATGTAACAAAGGAACATAGTCCACATCATCACTGTGCCATATGTAACATAGGAACATAGTCCACATCCTCATTGTGCCATATGTAACATAGGAACATAGTCCACATCCCTATTGTGCCATATGTAACATAGGAACATAGTCCACATCCCCATTGTGCCATATGTAACATAGGAACATAGTCCACATCCCCATTGTGCCATATGTAACATAGGAACATAGTCCACATCCCCATTGTGTCATATGTAACATAGGAACATAGTCCACATCCCCATATGTGCATAAACATATGTAACATAGGAACATAGTCCACATACCCCATTGTGCACATATGTACAACATATGTAACATATAGAACATTGTGTAGTAACCACAGTCCCCATGTGTCATATGTAACATGTACATAAACATAGTCCACATACCCCATATGTACCAAATGTAACATAGGAACATAGTACCACATCATAGTAACATTGTGCCATATGTAACATAGGAACATAGTCCACATCCCCATTGTGTCATATGTAACATAGGAACATAGTCCACATCCATGTACATAACATTGTGCCATATGTACATAAACAGTAACATAGGTAACATAGTCACATACATCCCATAGTAACATATGTACATATGTAACATAGGAACATAGTCCACATCCCCATTGTGCCATATGTAACATAGGAACATAGTCCACATCCCCATTGTGCCATATGTAACATAGGAACATAGTAACATGTCCATAAACATAGTGTACATAAACCATGTAGTAAACATATGTGTACATAAACATAGTAACATATGAACATACAGAAACATAGTAACCAACAACATGTACATACAAACATAGTAACATATGTACATAAACATAGTAACATATGTACATAAACATAGTCACATATGTACATAAACATGTACACATGTAATAAACATAGTAACATATGTACATAAACATAACATAGAAACATAGTCCACATAGTAACATATGTACATAAACATAGTAACATATGTACATAAACATAGTAACATGTACATAAACATAGTAACATATGTACATAAACATAGTAACATATGTACATAAACATAGTAACATATGTACATAAACATAGTAACATATGTACATAAACATAGTAACATATGTACATAAACATAGTAACATATGTACATAAACATAGTAACATATGTACATAAACATAGTCACATATGTACATAAACATAGTAACATAGGTACATAAACATAGTAACATGTACATAAACATAGTAACATAGGTACATAAACATAGTAACATATGTACATAAACATAGTCACATATGTACATAAACATAGTAACATATGTACATAAACATAGTAAATGTACATAGTACCATGTATAGTAACATATGTACATAAACCCATTGTGCCATATAGTAACATAGGTACATAAACATAGTAACATATGTAGGAACATAGTCCACATAAACATAGTAACCCATTGTACATAAACATATGTAACATAGGAACATAGTCCATAGTAACATATGTACATAAACATAGTAACATATGTACATAAACATAGTAACATATGTACATAAACATAGTAACATATGTACATAAACATAGTAACATAGTACACATCCCCACATAGGTACATAACATAGTAACATGTACATAACAAACATAGTAAACATAGGTACATAAACATAGTCCACATCCCATATGTACATAAATTGTGTACATAAACATATATGTAATAAACATAGTAACATATGTACATAAAACACCACATATTACATAAACATAGTAACATATGTAACATTAACATAGTAACACACATAAACATGTAACATATGTACATAACATAGTAACATAGGTACTAACATAGTAACCACATGTAACATATGTACATAAACATAGTAACATAGGTACATAAACATAGAGCACATAACATAGTAACATATGTACATAAACATAGTAACATATGTACATAAACATAGTAACATATGTACATAAACATAGTAACCTAAACAACATAGTAAACATAAACATAGTAAAACATATATATTGTACATAAACATAGTAACACATGTACATAAACATAGTACATATGTACATAAACATAGTAACATATGTACATAAACATAACATATGTACATAAACATAGTCATATGTACATAAACATAGTAACATATGTACATAAACATAGTACCATGGTACATAAACATAGTAACATATTTACATAAACATAGTGGTACATAAACATGTCAACATATGTACATAAACACATATGTACATAAACATAGTAACATATGTACATAAACATAGTAACATATGTACGTAAACATAAACATATGTACATACATAGTAACATATGTACATAAACATAGTAACATATGTACATAACATAGTAACATATGTACATAAACATAGTGTACATAGTAACATGTACATAAACATATGTAGTAAACATAGTAACATATGTACATAAACATAGTAACATATGTACATAAACACATAACATGTACATAAACATAGTAACATAGGTACATAAACATAGTAACATGTACATAAACATAGTAACATATGTACATAAACATAGTAACATATGTACATAAACATAGTAACATATGTACATAAACATAGTAACATATGTACGTAAACATAGTAACATATGTACATAAACATAGTAACATATGTACGTAAACATAGTAACATGTGTACATAAACATAGTAACATATGTACGTAAACATAGTAGCATATGTACATAAACATAGTAACATATGTACGTAAACATAGTAACATGTGTACATAAACATAGTAACATATGTACGTAAACATAGTAGCATATCTAACATATTTTTTTTAGTATACTTCTTCTTCTTCTAGGCGTTCACTGGCTGTAAACTCCAGCGGAAAGTTCTGGTTGTTCGTCCACTTCTAGGTTTTGGTCTTATTCCAGAACTTGAATCCTGCGTGTACATTTGTTTTTTTTTTAGATCTGGCTTATTTTTAGGCAGATTGTTGGCTCTCCTACTTTGAAGAAAACACCCCAAAGAATGGTTCTGGTAAAAATATGGATGTTAGGCATGGTAGAATGTTAATCTTAAAAATTATTATTGCTTCCGACAGCGCTTTGCTAATGCAATTTCCACCTTTGGACGGTAGTCTATGGTTGCGCTGCCAGAGCTACTGTTTAGTACCTGGGTCAGCTCTGTGAGCTGTGTTTTTCCTGTGGAGTGCCTTTCATTTGTACAACTGTTCAGTCATGGTATTCATTATGGCCGGTAGCTGGTTTACGGGTGGGCTGGTGAAATGCCCGATTATTTCCATTAACGACAATCTGCATTTCTGGTTGTGACTGTTGGTTTTGGCACCTTCAGAAAACTCATAAGCATTTACTACGTGGGCATTTTTCTGGATTGCACAGGACTAATTCTTTGTCCACCAGTTTTTTTTTTTCCTATGCGACAGTGAGAGACATTTATTTGATTTTCACTATCACAGAAATGGAGCAAGTGTGGGGTGACCCGATTGCGATGAAGCTGAAACCTCGTCAAAAACTAAGTCACACCGTTTGAGCGACGAGAAAGACGTGTATCTTTCAGAATGAGGCCACTGTTGTGATTTTCTAAGCAATCAGTACACGGGGACTGTGTGCCAGAGCATTAGTTTCCCTCTCCAACACAGGGACCAGAAATGCATCTATAATATCGAACTGAGTTTATTTGTCTGGGAACAACATTCACCGGAGATGGCAAATCTATTGACGAAATTAACGCCTGACGTAGTAAATGAAATTAGGCGTCGGTCGACTTTTCCTTCCTGATCGATGACATAATTACAAAACCCAGTCTTGGGAAGGCGACACGGGGATTTCCTTTCCTTCATATGCACGCCAAAACGTAAACAATGCTTTTAAAACACGGAGAAGATATTAAAGGCCTATGGTTAAGCACCAACGAGGAAATCAAAATTAAAATGATGAGAGCATGCATCTTCGCTGTAGCAACATACGGATGTCAGTCGTGGACTTCCCCATGTGGCTTCCGGGGCTCTATTATAGGGAAAACAATAGGAATAAACTCACAGGGAGCAAGTACAGCAGGGATCTACCAGTCGTCAGTAGAAATTATCCTCGTCGACACGCGTTTCGGCCCACTATTCCTAGACGCATTCGGAGGTGGGCCCTCCTGAGTTCATGAAGCTCAGGGCTGGTTCCCTGCTGCACGGGATTACCGGATGGTGTTTTACTTTCGGCCAGAGACAAGACGACTTGGTGGTTACGAAGGAGGTACTGTGAGATAAGAAGCCGCCACGGCAGCCTAATTAAAGCAGTCAGCATGCCTGGACGACCGAGCGACAAGCTTACTTTGGTTTACCGGACACATGTTGGACTTTTATTAGCAGTCGGCAGAGGAACACTGGCAGACAATTCGGACACGATGGACTTTCAAAGGGATGAGAAACTCTTTTCCACTAGACACCCGGACCAGCTCACCGAGGCCCGTCCCCTACGTTGTTGCGCTGCGTCCAAAGCCAGCTAGAGGCCCTTTCGACTACCTCTCCCAGTTTTTTGAGTGTTCGTTTCCGTTAATTCCGCGCAATCCTAGTTCTTTCACCACATTGTAAAGCGAAGTGGAAACGAGGCCTCTCGCTCCCATTTCGACGGCAAATACCCGTACCGTGTAAGCCTCGTTTCTCCTCAAACCGGCTGCTAAATCACTGTACTTCTCGAGCTTGTACAAATGATTCTCCTCCATACGCGACTCAAACGGGACAGTCAACTCAATCAGGATGAGCTGCCGTTTTTGCGCAGAATGGAGAACGATGTCGGGTCGCAGGCCGGTTTTACGGATCAACTCGGGGTACCGTTCATGGCCTGGCAGATCAACTGCCAGTAACCAGTCCCCCGCAGAGTCTAGCACAGATGGAGCGAATGCGTTTTGGTTGACCTTCCCTTTTGGAACCTGCCCAGCCTTGAGGAATCGAATGGGACGATACTAGAACTGGCTCTGGCGTTAGCCCTGATTCTAGCCTGGTCGACAACGGCTGCTAACTCTTTTAGCACCTTGTTGTGGCGCCAGGTATATCGGCCTTGACCTAGGGCTTTCCTGCACGCGGACAGGACGTGCTCAAGAGTTTGCTTCGATTTGCACAACGGGCAAGTCGGATCGTTGGTCGCAGACCATTTAACCATGTTAACACCGGACGGTAATACATCGTACGCCGAACGAACGATAAAGCTCAGTCGCAGCGGGGTCATCCGCCAGATCTCACCCCATGTGAGTATTCTTGGCAATGCGCTCTCCAGGCCGACCCAATGGCCCTGCTGCGACTGCTGGGCTGCTTTCTGGGCCCGAACCTCGTTTTCGTTGTCCCTCACCGTTTGTATTACCATGTCTCGGCGCTCTTTGGCTGAGGCCTTTGACCACCAATTGACCTTCCCGTGCCCTAGGCCTCGACGGTCGGTTTGTGTGTATCCCATTATCTCCTTTAATTTTAGTGCATTCTGGGCAGATTATATCGCATCGAGGACTCTCCACTTGGTTCCGGTCTTTAGAGCGGGCTGGACAGCGATGACATTTGGGTCTGAAGACTCGCGTAAGAGCATGGCGAGCCTTACCTTGCCGACTTTAAACTCTTCGGTTATTGATTTGAACGGAAGTACCAGCTACGCCTGCTTACAATACAGAGCCACGTCGGTCAGACAAGGCGGTGCTCCAATCCACTTTCTTAAGGCTGTGTTGATTTTTTTCTCCATGGTTTCCACTGCAGTCATCGTCACCTCATAGACTAACAGTGGCCATAGGAGCTTCGGAATCAACGTGAATTGGAGACACCATACCTTGAATTTCCCGACCAGCCTGCATCGCTCGATCGCGAGCAGGCCTGTAGCCAGTGACTCATGTATTCGCCGGACCTCCGCTCTATCAGATAACTTCGAATCGTAAACGCGACCGAGACTCTTCACCGGTTCCTCCAGAACCGTAGGGATCTTGTTCCTTGCAACCGTAAAACTGATTGCCGACACCTTGCCCTTATGGATTGACAGACTCCTCGACTTCTGCGGTTTGAACTGCATACCGCTCCACTGGACCACCGCGTCCAATCTTTTCAGGATCGTGCGGGCAGACTCCTCGCTGCCCGTTATTATAGTCGTGTCATCCATAATGGCGGCAACCAGTGATCCCCTATTTGAAGGCCCAGTCCGTAGCCGGCCGCCCCGTCTAACATGATCTGCATTGCCATGACAAACAGTATGGGTGAGATCGTACAGCCCATAGCTATCCCAATCTGCAACTCAGTCCACCTCGTGGTAAACGTCGAGGTAGAGAAGCGCAAAGCGAACTTGGAGAAATATTGCTCGATCATTTGACTGATCTGTGTCGGTACGTGAAACATGCGAAGGGCTCGCCACAGTAGCCTATGGGGGACTGCCCCGTAGGCGTTGGCTAAGTCCAACCATATAACATGCAAATCGGTTCTCCCATGCTTGGCTCTCTGGATAGCCTCCTAAATCATGGTCGCGTGTTCAAGGCACCCAGGAACGCCTGGAATACCACCCTTCTGAACACTCGTATCTATGTACTTGTTAGTCATCAGATACTGTGTGAGCCGGCGAGCCATGACTGAGAAGAATATCTTACCCTCGACATTCAACAGCGAGATGGGCCTGAATTGGGAAAGACTCTTCGAGTCCTGCTCTTTGGGAATGTAGACCCCATTTGCCTTTGACCACTCTGGACATATGTGATTGCGGATCCACGCTTGTCTCAACAAGACGTGAAGCATTTTTAGGATTTTCGGGCAACGCTTGTAAAGAACGTACGGAACACCGTTCGGACCTGGGGCAGACTTGCCGCTGGCCTTTTTAACAACTTCCTCAACCTCAAACCAAAGGGGAGGTACCATTTTAAATGGTACCTTCGGCACCGAAGGCTGCTTGAGACCGCTAAGGATCTCTGGATTGTCATCGAGAGGCTCTCTCCTCTTTTTGTCAGAGTACATCTTGCGTAGATGTAGCTCTAGTTCTTCCTGACTGACAACCAGAGTCCCAGACTTCGGTTGCTCGAATAGACCTCGGGCAAACTGATACGGGTCCCTAAAGAATTTCTCTCGCTCCCTTTTGGTTCTTCGTCTGTTGTTACAGAAACGCTCGGCGCGACAGAGGGCACTGTGTTTGTTCTTTAAATGCAACCAAACTTCATACAGCCCCTCCTGTTCGCTGCCTGTAGCGACTTTGAACCGTTTTCTGAGGGCATTCTTGTCTGCCCGACACTTCAGAATGTCCCTCTGCCTCCTGCTAGTATTCTGCTTGGCACCCGGCTGTGCCTTAACTACTGTCCCGAACTCGCGGGAGCAGTGTTCATATATTACATCACCAAATTTTGTAAGCTTGTCGCCTAGCGGCTTCTTGTTTAGAGTTTGTTTAAGTACCTCACATAATGTAGCCTCCAACTTACACCACACCACCTTCTCGCTCGCAGGTGGAAACCTGATTCTGGAACGCACTTCTTCAGAAATCATCAAACGTGCTCCTCCGCAGTCGACTTCATGGGCCTCTCCGGGCGAGTGGGGTTCACCCTGCCCGTCGTACCCTGACGACTCAGAAACTACCACAGGAGTGGTAGTTTTGCGACGGCGTTTACTGCGTGGAGCACCCTCGCATTTCATTCTTCCGGCATGCGTTCTCAGACCATGCAACCCCGTGAAGCTTTTCCCACATGTACAGAGCCAGCCCGGACGTTGGGCGAGTATCTCAGTCCGGGGGCTAGCAAGGTCGTCACCGAGGGTATCAACTGGATTGGGCCCTTCATTCTCCCCCCCCCCCTTTCGGACGGCCCTGGGGGCATATTTCTTTGTGGTTGTTCGAAATCAGAGGTATTATACTGTGTTAGGGGTGATCAACCCAGTCCACAGTCGACATCTGTCTCCAGATGTCAGTTTATCCCCCCGGCGATACCGGGGGGCCAGTCTTTCCATAGGTGTCAAAAGGTCTTTCCCGATAGTCACCAGTCTTTCCTGGTAGTCTTGTGGGCTAGCCACGTACAATAGGAATAAACTCACAGGGAGCAAGTACAGCAGGGATCTACCAGTCGTCAGTAGAAATTATCCTCGTCGACACGCGTTTCGGCCCACTATTCCTAGACGCATTCGGAGGTGGGCCCTCCTGAGTTCATGAAGCTCAGGGCTGGTTCCCTGCTGCACGGGATTACCGGATGGTGTTTTACTTTCGGCCAGAGACAAGACGACTTGATGGTTTCGAAGGAGGTACTGTGAGATAAGAAAAGAATAGACCCACTGCCTACCCAGAAGCATGTCGTAAGAGTCGACTAATTGGGAACTTCCTTCGAAGTCGGAGTCAGTAGTCCGCATACAAATGAGTCAGATCTGTAAAATGGATGCACACTCGAAACTCAGGCTCTGGAACAGGACTGCAGTCCAGAAGTGGACGAACAACCAGAACTTTCAGCTGGAGTTTACAATTGGTGAACGCGAAGAAGAAGGAGAAGTCGCGGACAATCTCTCAGTACTTAAGAAAGAAAATCGGGTCGTTTGAGCTGAAATGCTATAGAAAGATTGGCAGAATACTATTGACAAAGAAGAGGAGAAATACTGGTGTTGTAAAAGAATTGAATATCAAGGAGGACTGGCTAATAAACAGCATTCTGTCTCAAAAGCTGAAATATTTTGGTCAAATCAAACGCCACGACGGATTAGAAAAAATAATAGCAGAATGCATGGTACCAGGAAAGAGAGGCAGGGACCGACCAGCACGAAGATAGGCATAGGATATAAGTGACTTCTTGAATATGAAAGTAAACGATGCGGGAGAGCTGGCGAGAGACCGAGTTTTTTTCAGGCAGACTGTGATAAGAGCGACGT
>CAJHNH020000551.1:182500-259215 GCA_905116865.2 Candidula unifasciata
GACTTGAAGGCACGTCAGAAATGTGTCCAGTGAAAAAGTTTGACCGTCTGCCTATTCGTCCTTCTTCATTTCCAGACTTCGACTACGACAACAACCTTTTCACCGTCAGTATTCACCATGACTTCTCCTTCATAAGCACGACCACTAACTATAACCCCCATTTTTTACCGATCACTTTTACTTGTGGAGCCGCGTTAGCCTAGTCGATAGGAGGCTCGCTTTGAAATCCAGCTGGACTCGCTGCAGCCACGGTCAGTGTTTGAAACCGGGCGGTTCCCGGGTTCACCCAGCCTCTAGGAAATGGGTACCTGAGTGACACTCTGGGGTAAATGGAGGAACGTCGCTGTAGCTACAGAGTTACGTGCGAATGGCGACACAGGCGGACAGTTTCTTATCAGCTGTCCGTGCTGGTGGCAGAGCACTTATGGTTTATAACCGTGTGCAATGACGTTGGTTCACATCTCCGGACTTTACCTTAACTTTTACTTGTAATTATTTTTGAGGTGCAGTCGGCGTCTGCTGAGCCTTTTAAAAAAATACTTTTTATTGTGTAATCGGTAATTTTCTGACTCCAGATAGTTCGACTCGTGGAAATGACAGTTGATTTAGAAGTATATTTCTTATGTGGGATAAATATACCTTAGTGAACTCTTGCCAAGCTGTCCAATTATTGACCATCGCATGCAGATGACCACATGCCCTTTCCAAATTCACAACCTGATATTGGTTGGCATTTGCGACTGAAAGTTTGTGCAGGATAACTTACCCTAAGCCCAATGTTGCCTCTTAAGACAGTTGTTTCTGATATAGAATAGTTTGACAGGCTTTTTTGCTCAAATTGTAGGACTATATTCAAGGTCACAATATAGACGGTGTCAATGACAAATACCTCTCATTGTGACTATTCCTTCCCAAATAGTTTATATTTCCGTGTGGGTTCCGGGTAGCTATTATAGGGAAAACTAGAATAGACCCAAAAGCATGTCGTAAAAGTAGACTAATTGGGAGCTTCTTTCGAAGTCGGAGTACATCTGCCTGAGAGGCAAGGAACCAGCAGTCTGCATACAAATAAGTCAGATCTGTAAAACGGAGGCACAGGCATTTGTCTCTCTCTTTCTCTAATTCTCTCTTTACACCCTCTCTCTCTCTCTCTCTCTCTCTCTCTCTCTCTCTCTCTCAGGCACATACTTTCCCCCTCTCTGTCTGTCTCTTCCTTCATTACACAAATTGCCTCTCAGTATCTCTCTTTCACACACACATTCTTTCTCCCGCACACTGTCATTTGTACTAGAAATAACTGTTATCACTTTTACGCCCGATTGACTTTGATATTGCCAGAATTGGTCATTGTCACAATAAACATTCCCCGTTTCGGTCACTCAGTTTTTATGGATACGGGTGCCAGGGGAAACTTCCGAGCAATTAAAGACAGAACGGAGTCATAAAACTGTGGCCCTGGGTGTTTCTGGTCAGTGCCCTCTGCCTGTGGTCATCAGATGGACCAGTTTCTGACCTTAATGACAGCTATCAAAAGGCAATTGATGGAAATAGTCGGCATCTTAAAGGATCATCAGGGGAGATGACTCAAGTGAAAATGGGCAAAGATCGGTTGGAAGCGATTCTAGCCACACTTTGGCGAGCTGGAGGGAAACCATTTGTGGTAACCACCTATAGTTTAGACACCATCTTTCTGTGATCTAGTGTGTGTTCGCCCCAGGGTTGATTGTCCTTTCCGATCGAGTTCCTATGGAGAGTTTAACTGCTTGCTATCTCATTGGAATCCTTTGCCCCTAATTCAAAGGGGTTGAGCATTGGGCGCTCTGGCCCACCCAACAATCTGACCTGCTTATCTCTCACCTTTCCGCATTATGTAGTCCCAACATCTATGCTAATCGACTGAAGAAGGCTATTTAACCGTAACTGTTTCTTTATGTTGAAGACATTTACGTTGAACTATTGAATTTAAGATTTACACTATGTGACTTTCTTCTTTTCTTCTTCTTCCTCGTCGTCCATGTACTTTCTACTCGGCCTCTCTCACGTAGTTCTTCTATCTTCCTCGTCGTCCATGTACTTTCTACTCGGCCTCTCTCACGTAGTTCTTCTATCTTCCTCGTCGTCCATGTACTTTCTACTCGGCCTCTCTCACGCAGTTCTTCTATCTTCCTCGTCGTCCATGTACTTTCTACTCGGCCTCTCTCACGTAGTTCTTTTATCTTCCTCGTCGTCCATGTACTTTCTACTCGGCCTCTCTCACGTAGTTCTTCTATCTTCCTCGTCATCCATGTACTTTCTACTCGGCCTCTCTCACGTAGTTCTTCTGTCTTCTCGTCGTCCATGTACTTTCTACTCGGCCTCTCTCACGTAGTTCTTCTATCTTTTCGTCCTCCATGTACTTTCTACTCGGCCTCTCTCACGTAGTTCTTTTATCTTCTCGTCCTTCGTGTACCTCCCACTCGGCCTCTCTCACGTAGTTCTTCTATCTTCTCGTCCTTCGTGTACCTCCTACTCCGCCTCTCTCACGTAGTTCTTCTATCTTCTCGTCCTTCGTGTACCTTCTACTCCTCCTCTCTCACGCAGTTCTTCTATCTTCTCGTCCTTCGTGTACCTCCTACTCCTCCTCTCTCACGTAGTTCTTCTATCTTCTCGTCCTTCGTGTACCTCCTACTCCTCCTCTCTCACGTAATTTTTCTATCTTCTCGTCCTTCGTGTACCTCCTACTCCTCCTCTCTCATGTAGTTCTTCTATCTTCTCGTTCTCCGTGTACCTCCTACTCCTCCTCTCTCACGTAGTTCTTCTATTTTCTCGTCCTCCGTGTACCTCCTACTCCTCCTCTCTCACGTAGTTCTTCTATCTTCTCGTCCTTCGTGTACCTCCTACTCCTCCTCTCTCACGTAGTTCTTCTATCTTCTCGTCCTTCGTGTACCTCCTACTCCTCCTCTCTCACGTAGTTCTTCTATCTTCTCGTCCTTCGTGTACCTCCTACTCCTCCTCTCTCACGTAGTTCTTCTATCTTCTCGTTCTCCGTGTACCTCCTACTCCTCCTCTCTCACGTAGTTTCTTCTATCTTCTCGTTCTCCGTGTACCTCCTACTCCTCCTCTCTCACGTAGTTCTTCTATCTTCTCGTCCTTCGTGTACCTCCTACTCCTCCTCTCTCACGTAGTTCTTCTATCTTCTCGTTCTCCGTGTACCTCCTACTCCTCCTCTCTCACGTAGTTCTTCTATCTTCTCGTTCTCCGTGTACCTCCTACTCCTCCTCTCTCACGTAGTTCTTCTATCTTCTCGTCCTTCGTGTACTCCCTACTCCTCCTGCTGTTTAGAAAGCACGATTGGAAATGGACCCTATTTCAGGCCGTAGGAGTATTTGGTTAAACGATGTATCTCTGCCTGTAACCCCTCAGAAGTGATTAGTGGCCTCTCAACATACTCAAACCGAGCAGTTTTCTCCTTTGTACCTCCTTCCATATCCTCTGGATTCATTTACTAATGACTATCTTAATGCACGTATTTAAACCAGAAATTCTTATGCCTGTGGTTCGAGTGGAAGCTCATTTCAGTTATATTATTGAGATGCATGTAAAAACTCAGTTGTTCTATCAACGCCAGAGTACGAGTAGAACAGACACACATTAGCAAATGTATGTAGTTTATTACTAATTTCTTTTTAAAGACTTTGTCTATCGTTCTGTGTCGCACTACAGCATCAATTTAACATTATTTTATATTAAATAATTTGTTTCTTTTGACGTCCTCTAATTTCCTTATCAGTGCAAGACGTTAGAGCCTACAGGGGAGCTGATATTGGCAGTGATCACAATCTTTGTATTGCCAAACTAAAAATTAAACTCAAGTCTCTACTTAAACCACCCAGAAATAAGAAAAAAAACTTACAAGCCCTTTTGTCAAAAGATCATCAAAGCGCATTGAATGTAGAGATACTCACCACCTTTGTAACCAAAACTAGTAATGCGGATACTACAAATAACATAGACAAAAATTTGGACTTTTTCAAGAACACACTGACAAACGCTGCAGTAAACACAGTTGGTTATGTACAAAGCAGAAAAAGAAGTGGCTAAGCGACAACACTTGGTCAAAAATCCAAGAAAGGAAACAAGCAAAATTAACACTTTTATCCAAGAAAGACACATCTTCATACAAAAAATACAGCACGCTAGACAAAGAAGTGAAATCAAATGCAAGGAAAGACAAACAGAACTTCATACACGACCTCGCCTCCGATGCTGAAACAGCTGCCAAGATTGGAAACAACAAAGCCGTATTCCATGTTATGAAACAACTGTGCAATCACTCACCTACACTAAATACACCCATTAAAGACAAGCAGGGTAAACTACTGCTATCCGACGACCAACAAACAAAGCGATGGGCAGAACATTTCAAGGAAATATTAAATAGACCAAATCCTGACATCATTCCCAATCTAGAAGAAGAAATTATTACACCGACACTAGTTGCCTCCAGCGAGTCATTCACAATAGAGGAGGTTAAAACAGCTATTAAAAAATTAAGAATAAACAAAGCTACCGGAGAGGACAACATCTCAGGGGAAATGATCAAAGCAGCGGATGAAAACACCCTGCAACATTTGCTCCAGCTGATGGATGAAGTCTGGCAAAACGAATACCCACCACAACAATGGAAAGATGGTGTAATCTTTAAATTACCTAAAAAAGGTGATTTTTCCGATTGTAACAACTGGAGAGGCATCACCCTGCTTTCGATACCAGGGAAACTATTTTGTAGTATGCTACTAGAAAGATTGAAAAAATCCATAGATGAAAGATTAAGGGAAGAACAAGCCGGTTTTAGATCCAAGCGGTCATGCATAGACCACATCTTTACTCTTAGAATAATTGTTAAAGATTCTACAGAATTCCAGTCGAAATTATTGATCAACTTTGTCGACTTCCAAAAAGCCTTCGACAGTATCCATCGTCCAACACTCTGGAAATTGCTTAACATTTATTGTTTCCCCATCAAATATATCAACATCATAAAATCTTTTTATAATGAAACACGATGCTGTGTAAGAACTGATTCCGGCAATTCTGACTGGTTCCCGGTGGAAACAGGAGTGAACCAAGGGTGTGTCCTATCGCCGATGCTTTTTGGTATAGCAATCGACTGGGTCATGCGCAAGTGCATAAATAACGCAAATTTAGGCATTACATGGGTTGACAAAATTCTTGAAGACCTAGACTTCGCCGACGACATAGCACTCCTGTGTTCAGAACACACAGACGTCCAAGAAAAAATCAATCGACTCCAGAATTTCAACAGCCTTGAAAAATTCAACAGTTTCACTTATCTAGGGAGCAAGATGTCATCTACAGGAGATACCGCACCAGAAATACCATTTAGAATAGCACTGGCATCTAGTGCCTTCAATAAACTGTCCAACATCTGGAAATCAAAGACACTTAGCAAACACACAAAACTGAAGATCTTCAATTCTTGTGTGATTCCAGTACTAACCTATAGATGCGACAGCTGGAAATCAACGAAAACTCTAGACACAAAATTAGACAGTTTTGAAAATAAATGCCTTAGAAGAATACTAAATTTCAAATGGTCAGATTTCCGAACCAATGCACAAATAAGGCGAAAATCCAGGCAAGAGTATGTGTCTAATTTTATACGAAAACGCCGCTGGAACTATGTCGGCCACGCCCTTAGAATGGATAAATCAAGACTTCCTTACCAAGCCCTCATTTGGACACCACAGGGAAAAAGATCTCGTGGAAGACCAAGGGAAACCCTACGTAGAACTATCATCAGGGAAGGCTCGCTCATGAGCCACTCAAACATCCAAGACCTACAACAGATTGCAACGAACCGCCATGCATGGAGAGCCATGACCTCTGCCCTATGTGCCGCACTCGACACAAGAGGAAAGACTAACTAAGTAACTAACTAATTTCCTTATGCCAGAAAACTGCCTTTTTGTCTTTTGCGTTTCTTCCCGTTTATATTTCTTAATCTTTTTCTTTGAGAAGCGGCTGCCTTATAAAAAGATGTAGAAGAAAGCGGAAGAAAAAGGAAGATAAAAGAAGGCGAAGAGATGAATTAACAGTATATGGAGATTTTGAGGAACTATCACAAATAAAATCAGAAAATCAGAAATAAAATGTAAGATAACGCTCGAAAGACTCAACGGTGATTAGCCTTCTGTCACGGACGGTTGCTCACACTCGCCTCAGATATGGTTCTCTCATCCATCGGGCACAAACATTCCTTTGCAAATGTATTCGTCAAAATTATCAAAGAAAAATAACTTCACAGCTTTGCTCAAGCAGGTCACAACGGCAACAAATGTTGTAACGCCTCTTTAGGCTTACTTGAACGGTCTGTTCCCAGATTTACAACTTACTTTCTTTTCTAGCCAAAGATCCATTTTAGCGGCAATTTACAGTTGCGGTGTAACTGCTCAGCTAGGGCGAAAGCCGATCAAAGGTACACAAGATCGCCGAGTATGTCCGGTATTACAGAAATGTCAGTTGCCAACTCGGTGGGAAAATGTTTCAATTGTTCTTTGTCCGGTAACACGAAAAGTGAAGCTTGTTTTTTCTAGACCTTGGTAAAACATGGCAGGAAGGCTATAGAATTTCCCAAGTACCTCTGTCTCCACTGCCCAAATGCAAGTCTGCCTACTTCTCTCCCCACTACTTCAAAGACCGTTGGATTTCTGGGTATAAAAATACAAAATCCCTTTAATAGCTAAAGGGATATTTATTTGGTGGTTTTTCTGTGAGAAGTTTGGGAATTGTTCGACGTGGAGTTACAGCTGAGAATTTCCGGAGGAAAATGTCACACGCGTCCGGTAATTTGAGATGTGAGGGGAGCTTCCAATGCAGCAATGTCCGACCTTCCGTTCTAATTAACTGTAGGCGTCGCCGAGATGTTGTTTTCTAGCTCGACTACACATTCAGGAGTTTGTTCTGACTTCTTCTGTCTTCTTCTTTTCGTCTTCCACCGCCTCCTCCTCCCCTCCTTCTGTTTATCCTTCTTCTTCTTCCTTCCTTCATTTCTTTCTTTCTTTCTTTCTTTCTTTCTTTCTTTCTTTCTTTCTTTCTTTCTTTCTTTCTTTCTTTCTTTCTTTCTTTCTTTCTTTCTTTCTTTCTTTCTTTCTTTCTTTCTTTCTTTCTTTCTTTCTTTCTTTTTCTTTCTTTCTTTCTTTCTTTCTTTCTTTCTTTCTTTCTTTTTCTTTCTTTCTTTCTTTCTTCTTCTTCTTTCTTCTTCTTCTTCTTCTTCTTCTTCTTCTTCTTCTTCTTCTTCTTCTTCTTCTTCTTCTTCTTATTATTATTATTATTATTATTATTATTATTATTCATTTCTTCTTCTTCTTCTTCTTCTTCTTCTTCTTCTTCTTCTTCTTCTTCTTCTTCTTCTTCTTCTTCTTCTTCTTCTTCTTCTTCTTCTTCTTCTTCTTCTTCTTCTTCTTCTTCTTCTTCTTCTTCTTCTTCTTCTTCTTCTTCTTCTTCTACTTCTTCTTCTTCTTCTTCTTCTTCTTCTTCTTCTTCTTCTTCTTCTTCTTCTTCTTCTTCTTCTTCTTCTTCTTCTTCTTCTTCTTCTCCAAATAGCCTGACCTAATCATCGAGCTCGAGAACCCGAACAAGCATCTAGTGTAATGTTTTCCCTAGTCATTGGCACTAATTTATTGTGTGACTTATTACAGATATAAATGTTATCAACAGTTTATTGTATATCCGTATGCACCTGGCGTGTCACAAGGAAGAATGCCAGACAATCTCGTCACAAGGAAGAATGTCCGACAATCTCGTCACAAGGAAGAATGTCCGACAATCTCGTCACAAGGAAGAATGTCCGACAATCTCGTCACAAGGAAGAATGTCTGACAATCTCGTCACAAGGAAGAGTGTCCGACAATCTCGTCACAAGGAAGAATGTCTAACAATCTCGTCACAAGGAAGAATGTCCAACAATCTCGTCAAAAGGAAGAATGTCCGACAATCTCGTCATAAGGAAGAATGTCCAACAATCTCGTCACAAGGAAGAATGTCTGACAATGTCGTCATATTGGCATTTTCCGGCTGGAAGAAAGAAATAAAACCACTGGCCACCTTATACGTATGCCGTAAGAGGCGACTAATTATGATATTTCCTTCGAAGTCGGGGTGTATCTGAATGAGAGACAATGAACCAACAGTCTGCATACATATAAGAGGGACCTGTCAAACATTCTGGAAAAGGACCTAAAAGTCGAGAAGTGGACGAACATCCAGGACTTTACATCAATTTACAACTGAAGAAGAAAAACCAAATGGTGCGTCCACCCAGCCACTTCACCATCAACACCTATAGGTAGTACTAACCTTTCTGCCCACTTCGTTGTTGTGTAGGTTCATCAGACTGCGAATGGTTCGACTCGTCTGATGGGAGATGGTCTCTGGAGCGTCTACAAATGTCCGGCTGAACCAGAGGCCATAGTTGACGTTGTCGCTACAGCCTCCCCACTTCCACCCATCCACGTCTGCTTCTCCGTACCTGGGGAGGGTAGCATGGGCCTGAATTTTTGTGTCGATGTTTTTGCAAAGAGTAGTAACAGTAGTAGTAGTACTGGTGGTGGTAGTGGTGGTGGTAGTGGTGGTGGTGGTAGTAGTGGTAGCTGTAGTGGTAGTGGTGGTAGTAGTGGTGGTGGTAGTGCTTGTGTTGGTGCTGATGTTGGTGGCAGAGGTGTGGTTGTGGTGGTGGTAGTAGTAGTAGAAGTAGTAGAAGTAGTAGTAGTAGTAGTAGCAGCAGCAGCAACACGGACATCAGCAGCAGCAGTAGTAGAGGTGCTAGTGGTGGTAGTAGAAGCAGTAGTAGTAGCAGCAGCAGAAACACCAACATCATTAATAATAGTAGTCTACAACCAACAGTCTAGTAGCAGAAGTGATGGTGGTAATAGATGTGGCAGCAGCCTTTAAGCAAAGATAAAACATATTTGTAATAAAGCAAATCATCACCTGATAGGTGTCCATAATTTTTCAGAACAATTAAGTAACAACTGACAACAAGAAAAGCACTATTCACTACACTATTGGTACCAGCATAGTATTACCAGTGTAAAACGTGGACATTAAATTTAAAAGAAACAAAAAGAAACACGGAAACAATGGAAATGAAATGTTTACGACTAATACTAAATGTAACTAAAGTAAAGTTCCCCTTTCACGCCTTTCGGCGCATCGGGCATATGGGCAGAGCGTCCCATATTTTTACAGACCATCAGCACTCTGTGGGTAATGTGGTCAGCATTACGCTGGCTGTCTTTACTTTCCCAGGACAGTCCATCCTGGTACCCATTTTAGGCTGGGTCGACCTGCGACGTCCCATACCACGACAAAAATCCACGCAGCCTGCAGTGGGTTTCGATCGCGGTATGCTGGCTTACGAGTCGGACTCGCAACGCCTTAGCCACGGACGCCGCACATACTAAATGTAACTAAAAAAAAAAAAAAAGACAGAATCATAAATGACAATTTGAGGAAAGTAGTTGGGACAGAACCAGTACTAAACAACATCAAGAGACAACAGATGAAATGGTTTGGTCATGGGTTAAGACAGCTGTATACAGTGCACCACAGAGAGCCCTATCACTAAAAGTGATGGAAACAGAGCAAGAAGTCAACCACGGAAGCGATGGATAGATGGAAAATCATAGGCAGTAAATAACAGCATTTGCATAACACAAAGGCAACTAATTAAGGATGTTTCCTTTACAGTTGGAGTGCATATGTCCGAGAATCGAGGAACCAACAGTCTGCACACAAATAAGCCAGATGTGGAAAACGGGTGTTCATGCAAAACTAAAGTAATGAAACAGGACCAATATCCAGAAATAGGCGAACAACCATAATTTTTCTAGGGCATGTCCAGTCGGTGAACTCCAAGAAGAAGAAGAAGATAACAAGGATCACACCCGAGGCTTCGTCAAACCCCGATGGTGACAGGCAGATGAGGTCTAGACCACAGGAAGATGAAGCAGTCGTTATCAGCAGTAGTGTCAGTAGGTTGACTGCTTGCTTTGCTCGACACAAACAACCAGCATCCCCGAAGGAGGAGCTTTAGGTTATAATTGTGACTAGGTTATATGTGCCAAATAATATGACTCAGCATGGCTCGTCATCAAGTAGCCCTGAACAGGACTCTCGAAGTGTTGATGCGATCAAAGGAGACAGACCCAAATACGGTACTGACCAGCGACGAAGTCGTCTACAGGCGAGCCAGTGGGCGACACGGTCATCGAGGGTGTCAGTAGCGGTTGTTGATTGTAATATATGGTAGAGTTGTTTGCTTCCGAAACACACACACCCACACACACCCATCCACGCACACTCACGCACGCTCGCACACACGCACGCACTTATGCACGCACGTACGCACGCACACACAATAAGAAAGCCTTACCTGGACATATCACAGGAGCAGTCGGTTAAATTGCCAACCGAACAGGCTTGGGTCACAGCGTGGACCACTCCAGCGCTCAGCACGGCGTAAATGAAGGCGGTCTCCCGAGTACCTGATGGACCAGCAACATGACGCTCATCAAGATCATAAATATAACAGGGACCATCAGTGACAGTCAGGCTGGGTAACAACATTGTATGGGGGAGTGTCAGTCTGTCAATAAATATGTCTATTTAGGTGAATATGATGACTCGCCGCTTTATTAAATAAAATAACTTTTGTCGCAGAAGCCAAACAATCGTTAACAACATGGTGTCCATTTTGATTCTGCAGCCCCATTTTGTGTGTGTGTGTGTGTGTGGGGGGGTGGTGGTTGTGTGTGGGGGAAAAAAGGGGTTGGGGGGGGGGGGGAGATAAATCTAAAACTATGAAAATCCTGCACTCGCAGAACTCAAGTTCAAGGACAAGACAACAAGATCTCATGTTCACCACAACCAGAACTATCTGCCCAAGTTTACAGTCAGTGAAAGCTGAAAGAAAGAAAGCCACAGACAGAGAGAGAGAGAGAGAGAGAGAGAGAGAGAGAGAGAGAGAGAGAGAGAGAGAGAGAGAGAGAGAGAGAGTGGAGGAGGGGGAGAGGGAGGGAGGGTAGAGAAAGAGAGAGAGGGGGGGGGGAGAGAGAGAGAGAGAGTAAACAATTTTATATATAGCTAAATGTTATCGGAAGAAGAAGAAGAAGAAGAAGAAGAAGAAGAAGAAGAAGAAGAAGAAGAAGAAGAAGAAGAAGAAGAAGAAGAAGAAGGAAGAAGAAGAAGAAGAAGAAGAAGAAGAAGAAGAAGAAGAAGAAGAAGAAGAAGAAGAAGAAGAAGAAGAAGAAGAAGAATAAGAAGAAGAAGAAGAAGAAGAAGAAGAAGAAGAAGAAGAAGCAGCAGAATGAGAAGAAGCAGAATGAAAAGAATCAGAATGAGAAGAAGCAGAATGAGAAGACGAAGAAGAAAGAAAGAAAGAAAGAAAGAAAGAAAGAAAGAAAGAAAGAAAGAAAGAAAGAAAGAAAGAAAGAAAGAAAGAAAGAAAGAAAGAAAGAAAGAAAGAAAGAAAGAAAGAAAGAAAGAAAGAAAGAAAGAAAGAAAGAAAGAAAGAAAGAGAAGAAAAGAAAGAAAGAAAGGAAAAGAAAAAAAAGTAAGAAAGAAAGAAATAAAAAGAAAAAGCAGAAGACGAAGAGGACACCCAACCATTCACAAATGTATGACACAGAAATAGACTTCTAACCATAAATAAATCACAGAAGCTTTAGCTAGTATTTTGCAGTAAGTAAAGCATAATAAGGCGGAGTCCGTGGCTAAGGCGTTGCGAGTCCGACTCGTAAGCCAGCATACCGCGATCGAAACCCACTGCAGGCTGCGTGGATTTTTATCGTGGTATGGGACGTCGCAGGTCGACCCAGCCTAAAATGGGTACCAGGATGGGCTGTCCTGGGAAAGTAAAGACAGCCGGCGTAATGCTGACCACATTACCCACAGTGTGCTGATGGTCTGTAAAAATACGGGACGCTCTGCCCATATGCCCGATGCGCCGAAAGGCGTGAAAAGGGATCTTTACTTTACTTTACTTAAAGTATAATAAGAAGACCTCTTTGTACATCATGCTAAAAGTGATAAATCTACATTTTTATAGACCAGTGGGAGCGATGGGCGGTGTGGTCAACATAATGCCGGTCGCCTTTACTTCCCAAAATTGTACTTTTACACATTTTAGGCTAGGCCGAACTGGGAGCCTATTTTGACCAGAATAAAACAACCTGCTGCGATGTAGATTTGAAACCTTGCCCTTTGTGCCAGTAGACGAGCGTTGATAGTTCTAGTATTTTCGCAGCACGCAGTACAACCAGTCCCGCAATTTGCAGCACTAAGTACAACTGGTCCTACATTTTGCAGCAAGTATTTCCACTGGTCCCACTTTTCGCAACACGGAGTACAACTGGTCCAATATTTTGCAGTACGCGACACGCAGTACACAAAGTACAACTGGTCCCACATTTTGCAGCACGAAGTACAACTTGTTAAACAGTTTGCAGCCCGCAGTACAACTTGTTCCACAGTTTGCAGCAAGTATTATCACTGGTCCCACTTTTCGCAACACGGAGTACAACCGGTCCCATATTTTGCAGCACGGAGTACAACTGGTCCCACCACTTTTCGCAACACAAAGTACAACTGGTCCCACATTTTGCAGCATGGAGTACAACTGGTCCCACATTTAGCAGCATGGAGTACAACTGGTCCCACATTTAGCAGCATGGAGTACAACTGGTCCCACATTTTGCAGCATTGAGTACAACTGGTCCCACATTTTGCACCATGGAGTACAACTGGTCCCACATTTTGCACCATGGAGTACAACTGGTCCCACTTTTCGCAACACGAAGTACAACTGGTCCCAGATTTTGCACCATGAAGTACAACTGGTCCCAGATTTTGCAACCCGGAGTACAACTGGTCCCACATTTTGCACCATGAAATACAACTGGTCCCACATTTTGCACCATGGAGTACAACTGGTCCCACATTTTGCACCATGAAGTACAACTGGTCCCAGATTTTGCAGCATGGAGTACAACTGGTCCCACATTTTGCACTATGGAGTACAACTGGTCCCACATTTTGCACCATGGAGTACAACTGGTCCCAGATTTTGCACCATGGAGTACAACTGGTCCCGCACTTCACAGTAGGGAGTACAACTGATCCCGCACTTCACAGTAGGGAGTACAACTGGTCCCACATTTTGCACCATGGAGTACAACTGGTCCCACATTTCACAGTAGGGAGTACAACTGGTCCCACACTTCACAGTACAAAGTACAACTGGTCCCGCACTTCACAGTAGGGAGTACAACTGGTCCCGCACTTCACAGTAGGGAGTACAACTGATCCTACAGTTTGCAGCATGGATAAAACAGGTCCCAGATTTTGCAGCATGGAGAAGAACTGATAAACTACGGTAGAAAGTTTTGGTTGTTCGTCCAATTCTGGTTTTCTTCTAGAACTTTAGTTTTGCGTGCACTTCCGTTTTTCACATCTGGTTTATTTGTATGCAGACTAGTGCCTCGTGTATCAAACAGATGCACTCCGACTTCGAAAGTAAAACCCATAATTAGTCGCCTTTTACGACACGCTTATTTGGAAGGAGAAAGGGGGGGGGGGGGGGGTGTCCATGACCAAGCATAACCGAACACGGGTGGTGTCTCTTGCAGCAAGTGTTTGTAACGTTTAGCATTGGACCAGCCATTCGTTTGCCTAACATAGAATTCAGGGCAAGTCGTTTGTGTATTTCTGGATGTGTACGACCAAATCCTGTTGGGTGTAAGCAACCCATGACCCATAAAACATGAAAATAAAGGAAGAACTATGTGGGTCGATAGATGTTTTTGTTGGATATAAAGGAGATTTTCTCAATGGCAAGCGGCTGCATACAAATGTTAGTAGCCTTAACAAATTTGGTATTTGTGCCAGTTATATTAGGCCGAGGCGATCAATCAATCAATTACTTGATTAATCAAAAAATTATATCTATCTATCTATCTATCTATCTATCTATCTATCTATCTATCTATCTATCTATCTATCTATCTATCTATCTATCTATCTATCTATCTATCTATCTATCTATCTATCTATCTATCTATCTATCTATCTATCTATCTATCTATCTATCTATCTATCTATCTATCTATCTATCTATCTATCTATCTATCTATCTGTCTGTCTGTCTGTCTGTCTGTCTGTCTGTCTGTCTGTCTGTCTGTCTGTCTGTCTGTCTGTCTGTCTGTCTGTCTGTCTCTGTCTGTCTGTCTGTCTTTCTATCTATCTATCTATCTATCTATCTATCTATCTATCTATCTATCTATCTATCTATCTATCTATCTATCTATCTATCTATCTATCTATCTATCTATCTATCTATCTATCTATCTATCTATCTATCTATCTATCTATCTATCTATCTATCTATCTATCTATCTATCTATCTATCTATCTATCTATCTATCTATCTATCTATCTATCTATCTATCTATCTATCTATCTATCTGCATGCCTGTCTGTCTGCCTGTCAGTTTGTCTGCCTAAACCCACCTGGAACCGTTCACTGTGGTCAAATACACAACCAGATCTACTAGCATAACTAGCGAAGCCAGGTTACTTTAATATGCTCTGACCAGATGCCAAAAGAAAACCAACGCATTATACGATGACTAGAATATCAAACAGGAATTGCGATAGCCATGTGGCTAAAAACTTGCCTGCTGGCCAGAAAATCTTCAGTTTCAATGTTTATAAAATGACTTTGGCTCCGATGTCGACCCAGCTACAAAAAGGGGCCAGGCAATATAAAATAAAGAACCCTTTTAACCGCTTTCAGGTATATCGGGCATAGGCCTATATTTTATAGAGCAATCGGTGTTTGGTGGTTGATGCGGTCAACATAGCGCCGGCCGCCTTTACTTCCTGGGACTTTTTTTGGTAGACTTACCGATTTTTAAAGTTGGTCATTTGGCCAAAGTCATTTCTGAAAAAAAGTCTGGCTCCGTTTGGATTTGAACCCATGACCATCAGATCCGCAGGCGAGCGTCTAGCCACTTCTAGCCACTTCACCAAGGGCAAGTCCCACCAGGCAGACGTCATGACAAGTAAAGACTCCCCGGAGCGATGTTGACCACATCTTTCTCCAAGTGCCTAGTGGGTCTCCAGACGGTGCCCCAAACACCGTGTTCTGGATGGGCAGATCTTACATCTAGAATTGTCCAGGAAATGTATAAGAGGGTCGGGGGCCCCTCCTTCCCCATCCGTCAGCATCAACAGAACCAACAGCGAGCCACGCGTTGCCTGCACCTGAAAGAGTTACCACAGAACACTCCTAGCCCGGCCCACCTAATAATGCAAAACTGAACGTCCCACCCCACTTAAAAGAACCCTGAAGCAAGTTTTCCAGCTAGGTGAACTGCGTTGCTTGTCATTGAGGGAGACCTCACCAAATTCACAAGGAAAAGCCCCGATCCATAGCGATAAAAATCGCCGTGCTTCGGACACAATCAGGCCCGGAGATCATAAAAATAGAAAGCCTAAAAACAGGTAGAGAAGCTTTTAACTTTATGGACTTTCTTTGTGGCTGACTTCAATACGTACATCAATAGATTGAAATAAAGCGGCAACATGCAGAACATGAAAAGTCACACATGAATGGATTAGTGAATTCCTTGCGCTGATGAATGAGTGAGCTAATCTGTGGGAAAGACACGCTTGGCTGGTTCAATGAAAAGGGGGACATTATAAAATGTGGGAATACAAAATGAACGGTTAAATGTGCCACCGGAAGCTCGGGCTGAAGAAACTTTCCAAGCAAGATATCGTGCTAGACATATCATAATTTTGCACATTATTATTATTTGTTAATCCCCGGTTCGGGTCTTTGGGTTCACTTCGATTAGCAACATTCGAAATATCAGATCGGCCGGGTAGAAACACAATCCTTGTACATGGCCAGATAATGGCAGTGAAGGGAGCGTTGCGGTTAGTACGTTTGGCCGCAGGCTTGCTTGTCGCGTGTTGTTTAATTCATCTTGTGGTGAGATTTTTCTCGCTGTTGAGAAGCAATGGAGGTAAATGTAGTTGCTGCTGCGTATTGCAGTGTCGGGCATGCATGTCCTAGCTGTAACAGTCGCTTACATTTTCTAGAGAAAATACATTAGTTTGCTCTATATTATTAATGTTTACTATATATTACAAATGCGGTTTAAATTTCGAACATAGCGATATAAATGATCGCTACATGCTTACGCCACTAATGCAAATATTGTAACTTGTGAAAGCTACCAGTTACTAGTACTACGAAGCTAGCTGCAGCTCTTGACCCCCAAGCGATGAGAGAGAAAATATCACACGACGTCCTTTCCAGTCTAATCGTTACCCACTAACGCTTACATGTGCGAACTGATCACACCTCGCCACTTGTATGTATAATGACCAAAACGAATATAAAAAAAAAAAAAATACAAACACGGAATAGGATGCTTGGATTTTAATATACACATCACTAATGAACAGCTGGGATCTAGAATGGCAAAAAGGGTTGGTTGAAAAACAAAAGCGGGAAAAAAGGGGAGGGGGACGAAAGCTATTGAATGTTGAGGTGAGAAAATATGTGGGCGTTAAATATCATACACTGAGAACAAGCTGATCGTAACACAGCTAAAGATAAACTGATTGGCACCTTTCCGTACTTCTATACGATAGTGTTCTACTGTGATATGAGGATGCATGAGAGTGACATCCCATGGCGATGGCGATATATATATATATCTCTGAAGTTTTGCTCGTAGTTTTAATTTCTTATGTCCTTATGATTTTAAAATTTATGTTTGCACATGTGATGCTATTATCTTAAAGCTGCGAATTTTTAAAATCTGTATTTCACTAATATTTTGTAAACCGATAATGAATATAAAAATACAGAAGTTGACAGATGCGGGGAGATTGTTTGGACAATAATTCATACGTGCAGCGGAGCGTGGTGATTAGTTTGATAACCTATCCAGCATACAATGAATAATCCGCAACTCAAGGTAGACTAATGCTAAATGTGATCACCTGAGAGTGAAATGTCCATGATGCGTGTGCAGTCTTATGTTTTGAATACTTCCTGTTACTCGATTAACTTTAAACTTGCTGATTGTTTGCTTTGAATTGCTGTCTATTTTTTTTTTAAATTATAATGCAAATAAGGAAAAATGAAAACTAGATGCTTGCTTGCATTAAATAAAAATTAATCTCAGAAGGACATGATTATTAATAGATTGCATGCTTAACTTTAACAACTTACAATAACATAATCAGGTCGTCCCCATGTGGGATGCAATTTCTTTGTTGTTTGAAGCCCCACCCTGGCTTCTGCCGGGGGCCCTAAATATAACCAAGGCATAGATATGGCCTAACAGCTGAAAGGGGTTCCGGTACCTCTCCACGGGTGATCCATATCCACATGTTAGCACTTTTTGTCACTAGGTGGGGTAGTTGGGTACAACTACCAACCAACCAACACGCAAATTACACTGAATGGTTACTAAGAGGATTTTTTAAAAATAGGCACGATTTCTGGAACGGACTATACCTCTCAATGAGCTGACTCTGGCGACTACGGTTCTAAACTGGTTAATGTAACGACAGTCGGCTCTGTGGCTAAGTCGATGCAAACGCTCCGTAATGCCAGGATGCCGGGTTCGATTTCAGCTGCTGGCCATGCGCCTTGCATTGGTTTCGACAGTTGTATCAAGAAAGAAGACCGTCAAGAAGCAATAGCAAACTACTGGACATAAATTTGCCTAGATAAACCACACAACAGCTAGGGGCTGTTGGGGTTGGTTCTGCAACGTCCTGTAAAGGATTCGCTACTAACCTGAGAGTAACGACTAAGAGCTACTGCATGGCTTTCACGTCGTGCAGCTTTGACTGGTGTGTCTAGACATTACACCGTGACATTATACCGTGACATTACACCGTGACATCACACCGTGACAATACATCGTGGCACTACACCGGGACATTACATCGAGACATTGCACAGGGGCATTACACCGTGACAATACACCGGGACATTACACCGTGACATTACATTGTGACACTACACTGGGACATTACACCGTGACATTACGCACATTCCCCATGTGGGTTCTAAGGCCCTGTTATAGGGAAAACAAGAATATACCCACTGCCAACCCGAAAGCATGTCGTAGGAGTTGACTGACTGGGAGCTTCCTTCAAATTCGAAGTGCATCTGCCTCTATAGGCAAGGAACCAACAGTCTGCATTAAAATTGGTCAGATCTGTCAAACGGATGCACACGCAACACTCAGGTTCTGGGACAGGACTGCAGTCCAGAAGTGGACAAACAACCAGAACTTTCGGCCCCAGAGTTTACAGCTGGTGAATGCGAAGAAGAAGGTTACACAGATAATGTGTGTATAGGTCGTGTGTATATGTGTGTTTGTACGTGTGGGCGTGTTGTTTGTATACCCTTTAATGATTAATGTCTAATGATCAATGAGGTGTATAATGATCAGAGAGGTGTCTAATGATCAATGAGGTGTCTAATAATCAATGAGGTGTCTAATGATCAGAGAGGTGTCTAATGATCAATGAGGTGTATAATGATCAATGAGGTGTCTAATGATCAATGAGGTGTATAATGATCAATGAGGTGTATAATGATCAATGAGGTGTCTAATGATCAATGAGGTGTCTAATAATCAATGAGGTGTCTAATGATCAATGAGGTGTCTAATAATCAATGAGGTGTCTAATGATCAATGAGGTGTCTATTGATCAATGAGGTGTCTAATGATCAATGAGGTGTCTAATAATCAATGAGGTGTCTAATGATCAATGAGGTGTCTAATAATCAATGAGGTGTCTAATGATCAATGAGGTGTCTAATGATCAATGAGGTGTCTAATGATCAATGAGGTGTTATCTTCACTATGAAGACTGGCTTTAGTATATCCCCAATTCACTCTCATGTTTCTACTATCTCAGACTGCTGTTCGTCGTCTCTTAATGCTGTCCTCCGAATTGTAACGATGTCTACGGCTTGCTCTGTTGCCACCTACTTTCTGTTGACCTGCAGTGTGGTTTTTAAGAGAAAGTGTCGTTTGCTAAAATGGCCAGAAATATTTCACTTCTCTCTTTTCTTTTCTGTATAATTTATTTCTGTAGATCTATTTTCATTCTCTACCTCTTAATAACCAATATATTTCAATGGTTTTTGTTTTCATGAAGTACGACACACTCTCCCTCTTATGTATCCACAAATCTGGAGATTAATCTTCATCATCTTCTTCTTCTCCTTCGTATTTTCATGCTTCTGCTTCGCGTTCAATTGTTATAACGTTTTGGGTGTTTGTCAACCTTTAGACTTTAGTCATTTTTCCAGAACCTGAGTGTTACGTGCACATCTGTTTCACAGATCTGGCTTATTTGTATGCCCACTCTTGGTTCCTTGGTTCTCATGCAGATGTACACCGACTTTGAAGGAATCCCCACTTAGTCGACTCCTACGTCACGCTAGTTGGGGAGGCAGTGGATCCCACAATGGTACCCAAAAACCCTAGAACCCTAACGATCACCTTCCCCAGCAAGTAAACTTAATAACCAACAAGCTGGAAAACCGTGTTTCACAAAGATATTTTGTAGTCATAAACTTTCTGTGTGTTTTTTTAGTTGGCACAGGAGCGGAGCAACTATGGGGTGACGCGTTTGCTATGAAGCTGAAACTAAGACTACCAGATTTCCAGACTACCTGGAACCCTAACGGAGTGTCCAGGGATTCAGTTTGATTTTATTTGTATTATACAAAGAAAGGGGCAGAGAGAGAGAGAGAGAGAGAGAGAGAGAGAGAGAGAGAGAGAGAGAGAGAGAGAGAGAGAGAGAGAGAGAGAGAGAGAGAGAGAGGTAAAGGGAGGAAAAAAAAACAAATTTAAAAGAACATAATTTATACACATAAGTTTCCAAATTATAAATTAAATGAAAATAAAAAATAAATCAGCATTAATTAACAGCAAAAAACCACACATCATCTTAATCCATCATCCGGTAGCCACTGAGTGACCTTGACCGATTCTGTGGTTAACGAACGTGCCGGCACACAAAACGCAATGCCAACTCCAAGATCGTTAGTTTCAATGTATGAGCGACACACGTCATGCAGCCCAAGTCTGCAGAACAACCTGATAACTTCCGCAGATGTGTAACGTGTTTTTTCACGAAAATTGACACGAGAAGCTCTCGACTTTTATTTAATGGCAACTTGTTGGGGTTAAAACCGTTATGGGCCCGCCTCTCCGTCTAGACCAGGGGTTCTTAACATTCTTAATGCCTTACCCTTTAATACAGATTCTCATGTTGAGGTGACCCCAAACCATAAAATTATTCTCGTTGCTACTTCATAACTGTACTTCATAACTGTACTTCATAACTCTGCACAACTTGGTGGAATACTGATACATGATAAGGCAGACGTGGTCAGGGCCTTGTGGAAGAGCGTGTACAGTTCGGTGGAGCAGATGGATCACCACAATCTGGTGAGATTGATGCAGCGGGGAGTGACGAGAGGTTCTGGCAGATGCTCGAGGCTCAGAGGAAAGGCAAGACGGACGTTTAATCAGAATGCTACTGGCACTATTAGTATCGGAACTCTTTGCTAGCTGCTGAATATGGGGACAGAGCGCTTATGGGAATGCCCCGAGTGTTGTGATGTCGGTTCTTGAATCAAATCAAATCAAATCTACTGTAATTTTGCAACTTATAAGAATCGTAATGTAATCGTATTCTGATATGCAGGATGTATTTTCTTTGTTACAGATTGAACATAATTAATCACAAAAATAAATGCAGTTATATACTGTGAAATATTTTTTTGTAATTACAAATAAATTAAATTTGGTCTTAAAGCCTGGTGTAGTATGGATAACAGTCTTAATGTAGCAAGAGTAAACGACACTGGAACAGTTTGAGACAATATGCGTAAAAAGCCAAAGTCAGGGGGAAGGTTGAGATTGATTCCTTTTCACGAGATCAGAAATTCTTGGTCCAATGTTTGCAAGAGCGCGACGAAGATCACCGCCCACAGCAAGTTTACGTGTTTATTTAGACTTGATAACCACAAAACTGGAAAACTCTGTTTCACAAAGATATGTTGTAGTTAATGGAAGAAGAAGGGGATTCGCAGTCTCAGGCAGAACAAGATATGGCTGCAAACACTTGATCCAGAATTGGGTAACTTGCATTGTGGAGAAATCAGTTCTCACTGCATTTTTGTTAATGAATTCAATGAACTTGTGCTGTCTCAGGAACATCTTCAACTTTGACTGTGAATTGTCTTCTGGCAAGTGCGAATTGGGCGTCAGGTAGATTGGGAAAGTACGATGATATTTCGTCTGCAAGCATGTACAAGTGGTCTTTCACAAAAATTATCACTCGCAGTCTTTTTGTCTGGTTCGATGTCATGTTCCGCAAGGAAAGCAGATAAGGTACATTTTATTTGCATCCAATTTCACTTTTTTTTTTAATTTTCCCATATTGCTTTCTAATAGAGGTCTGTGAGGAGTAGGTAAGCCTTGTTAAGAATCCTAAAGTGTACTCCAAGGGTGCTTTCCCAACAGTGTGAAAGGCTAAAGCTTTAGGTAATGGTGCGTTAATCGGTCTGCTAATACACAAACGAGCGCCGACCAAGATAGAACCAGTCAAGGCTGACTCAGCCAACGAAGTGATCGAATCCGTGTCAAGTAATTAGTTATCGAGAATCGGACGACGAATAGAGCGTTAGCGAGCGGGCGACGAGAGGTGCTTTCGAATGGGCTGACAAGCGAGTGTAGAGATGAGACATTAGCTCTCAGGTCGAGCAAGCCTTAAATAGGTACCAGGTATAGTTCTGAAAAGTAAAGACAGCCCACGTCATGCTGACCAAAGTACCCACCGAATGCCGATTGCAGTATTAAATATAGGTCTAAACCGATGTGCCTAATACGCCCAAAGGCGTGCAAAAGGGTCCTTTACTTTACAAGCATTAATGAAAGTTTTTGACTTTTTGGATAGAAAAGATTATCAGAAATGAATCTGTCCAGCCCCGCAACCCCTTTTTTTTTCTTCTTTGTCCTACCACTATGATCGCCGACATAAACAAGACACTGGGCGAGGCGTGTGGCTCATCCCATTAACATTTTCGGGAACAGGAAGTGGGGATTGGGTGGGGCTTTGAAGGGCCTGAACTTTGTTAACTGAATAATAAAAATGATAATTGTAACTATTAGACGCTGAGCGACACACACACACACACACACACACACACGCCTAAGGCGACAACACATACACACACGCAAATATATGTATATTTACACACACAACAAGCATAAACAAATACCTATAAAAAAAGAGAGAATCTACACATGGTTAAGTTGGGGCCTAATAAATCTTATAATGAAAGAAAACAATTCTACAATGTTTTTTTTTGGGGTGGAAATGGTAGGGCGGTAGCCTCAAGGGACCTTAGGCCTTAGGTAGCGGCGCCTTGGAACATTACCTAAAATACGCGACTGCCTAACAATTCCTACTCCTACGGCAGCATCTGTTATGTGACCGCCTGTTGACTTTTGTATATGAATTACTGTAAGTTACAAATGACCGATTCATAAATGATGAGTTGTCAAATGACAAACACGCATTTAAACGCCCCCTGAAAGTGGCATCAAGCGCAGCTTTTGAAACACGGAGCACCTGCGAGATCTAGACATCAGTGGTTCCGGCTGGTTGATTCTGAATAGGATCACTTTCATTGTACACTTGGATGGCTCCATGAGTGCCACGGTCTCCTCCCACAGACCACCCTATGGGAACGTGAACACAGTGCAAGCACGCAGCTAGAAAGAACAGGGGAGACTAGTGTGTATTTGAAGGGTTGAAGAACAGATCAACATCATGACGCAAGGGTAGTTACCCATCGGTGCTCCGTTCTATCTTTAACTTAAGACTGAATCCGAAGAATCTAAGCGCAATGCAAGAACTTAGTAGCCCGGCGGAGATCCTGAGATACTTTGGGTAGATCTTTTATATTTAAAGTTTGCCCACGCTTATTATCTTATGCAGTTTCGTCCTTTTCAGGACGAAATTTTTCGTTATTTGAAGCCCCACCCTGGCTTTTGCCAGGGGCCGCAATATAGACAGGCCATAAATATGGCCAATTGTCTGAACGCGGTTTCTGGGACCTCCCCACGGCGATCCTCATCCACATGGTGGCACTTTGTGTCATCGAGTGTTTATCGCTTGTGTGATGTGCTGGTGGGGTAGAAAATCAGTCAGTTTGCCCGGGCAGCGACGTTAGGCTACTTTTTTCGATTTCCAACTGCCAAGGGATTTTTTTTTTTTTTTTAAACTTTACATAGGCAACAATGCACACGGGCGTGCGATCTCACTACCCAGAGACCAGGGTAAATTACCGAAAGTCCACGTGAAAGAATCCCAGCCTTCACCGGGCCTGAACCGGAAAGACAGATTTGTCTCTCTTTCCCCACATCTTTACAGTGGTTACAACAAGTTCTATTTTCTTTCCACACATCTTTACAGTGGTTACAACAAGTTCTATTTTCTTCCCACACATCTTTCCAGTGGTTACAACAAGTTCTATTTTCTTACCACACATCTTTACAGCGGTTACAACAAGTTCTATTTTCTTTCCACACATCTTTACAGTGGTTACAACAAGTTCTATTTTCTTACCACACATCTTTACAGTGGTTACAACAAGTTCTATTTTCTTTCCACACATCTTTACAGTGGTTACAACAAGTTCTATTTTCTTTCCACACATCTTTACAGTGGTTACAACAAGTTCTATTTTCTTTCCACACATCTTTACAGTGGTTACAACAAGTTCTATTTTCTTACCACACATCTTTACAGTGGTTACAACAAGTTCTATTTTCTTTCCACACATCTTTACAGTGGTTACAACAAGTTCTATTTTCTTTCCACACATCTTTACAGTGGTTACAACAAGTTCTATTTTCTTTTCACACATCTTTGCAGTGGTTACAACAAGTTCTATTTTCTTTCCACACATCTTTACAGTGGTTACAACAAGTTCTATTCTCTTTCCACACATCTTTCCAGTGGTTACAACAAGTTTTATTTTCTTTCCACACATCTTTACAGTGGTTACAACAAGTTCTATTTTCTTTTCACACATCTTTACAGTGGTTACAACAAGTTCTATTTTCTTTTCACACATCTTTACAGTGGTTACAACAAGTTCTATTTTATTTCCACACATCTTTCCAGTGGTTACAACAAGTTCTATTTTCTTTCCACACATCTTTACAGTGGTTACAACAAGTTCTATTTTCTTTCCACACATCTTTACAGTGGTTACAAAAAGTTCTACTTTCTTTCCACACATCTTTACAGTGGTTACAACAAGTTCCATTTTCTTTCCACACATCTTTACAGTGGTTACAACAAGTTCTATTTTCTTTCCACACATCTTTGCAGTGGTTACAACAAGTTCTATTTTCTTTCCACACATCTTTACAGTGGTTACAACAAGTTCTATTTTCTTTTCACACATCTTTACAGTGGTTACAACAAGTTCTATTTTCTTTCCACACATCTTTGCAGTGGTTACAACAAGTTCTATTTTCTTTCCACACATCTTTACAGTGGTTACAACAAGTTCTATTTTCCCTTTTTTTCCAAAGACGAATGTGTGTTTACTAGCAAGGCAAATGCTGGAAATAGGATGCCTTGGGCTGGTTCCTTAATTGTACAATTTACTCTAAAGTTACTTTACTGAAAATAAAACTATACCTTCAAAAATAAAAATACAATACGAAAAAAAACTTTTTTCTTCCCGTGTGGGCTCTGAAACTCCATTAAAAAAAACAAAGAATAGACCCACTGCTCCCTAACAAGCATGTCGTAGGAAGCGTTTCATCATCATCAAGTACCTGCCAACTGGCGTGAGCGATCATGTCTCTCCACAATCTGCGATCCGCAACAGAGTGTATCAGTTCGTGTGTTGACAACATTCAATGCCACGAGAAAAGGTTGTCAAGAATTTATCCAACTGTCTTCCCCTGTCTCTCTTTCCACAAATCTTTCCAGTGGTCACAACATGTTCCATTCTCCCTCTTCCCATAATATGACCTAAAATGATGACTGCCTCTTTCTGGTGCTTGTGATAAGTTGTCTTCGAGCACTCGCCTTTTTCAAAACGTCTAGGTTACTAGCTGTCTAAGAAATTCTAAGCATTAGGAAGCGTCTAATTAGACGCATTTTCTTCAAATTCGAGTGCATCTGTCTAGGAGGCTGGAGAAAAAAAAAACAGTCTGCATAACAATAAGTCAGATGTGAAAATGGATGTGCACGCAATACTCAAGTTCTGGATGAAGTCTCAAGTCCAGGAGTGGAAGAAGAAGCAGAATTTTCCATCTGAGTCTACAGCCTAGCCCCGTGAACGCCTAGAATGTTCTTCCTCGGTTCTTTATTTATGCAAATGACAAAATCCATGTATGGAACTGTACGGCTCACAGTTCCATCGACACGGTGTTTGGCTGATGCGCGCATGCACACAAATCCGAGGAAAGCAGTGGCAAATAAGGCAGAGAAGCACTTTCGCTAACCAGTAGCACATGGCGTTAGCTCAGTCGATAGGAGATTCGCTTTCGAATCCAGCTGCGACTCGCTGCAGCCCACGGTCGGTGTTCGAAACCAGGCGGCTCCCCGGGTTTCACCCAGCCTCTAGGAAATGGGTACCATAGTTAACACTCAGGGGTTATTGGAGGAAGTCGCTGTAGCTACGGGGTTGCGTACGGACGGCGACACAGGCGGACAGTTTCTTATCAGCTGTCCGTACTGGTGACCAAGCAATTATGGTTTAAAACTGTGTGCAATGACGCTGGATTTACATCTCCCGACTTTACCTTAACAAAAGGTAGAATAGCAATGTAGCAAATGCAGTGCCAGTTGACCCTGATTTATTAACATGATAAAATCGATTTCATTTTTAAATGAACAAAATAATCATGAACTGTAACCTTTTAAACTATTGTTCTTATTCTACGATTTATACCTCAATGGAGCACAGGTCATCAATCAACTTCCGCCAAGTTGTTCAATCTATTGCTGTTGTGTGCAACTCACCTCATGACCTTCGTACAAGTAATTACAAATATTTGTTTTGTTTAGGATTTTATAAAGTTTATGTTTACTTTCTGTTCATGTTTTTGTTTCGTTTCATGCAATATTTCAACAATGGCTACCCATTTTCTGAAGCAGCACCCCCAGTAATATTATCCTCTGGTTAAGTGTAAAATCACCGATGTATTTGAGAATATAACTTGGTGAGACACCAGAGAGTCTCTTTAACCGACTTTTAACAACAATCTCTTCAGACGCTTTCAGCAACAAGCTCTTCAAGCGACTTTCAACAACAATCTCTTCAAGCAACTTTCAGCAACAATCTCTTCAAGCAACTTTAAACAACAATCTCTTCAAGCAACTTTCAGCAACAACCTCTTCAAGCAACTTTAAACAACAATCTCTTCAAGCGACTTTCAGCAACAATCTCTTCAAGCGACTTCAACAACAATCTCTTCAAGCGACTTTCAGCAACAAGCTCTTCAAGCAACTTTAAACAACAATCTCTTCAAGCAACTTTCAGCAACAACCTCTTCAAGCAACTTTAAACAACAATCTCTTCAAGCGACTTTCAGCAACAATCTCTTCAAGCGACTTCAACAACAATCTCTTCAAGCGACTTTCAGCAACAAGCTCTTCAAGCGACTTTCAGCAACAATCTCTTCAAGCAACTTTCAGCAACAATCTCTTCAAGCGACTTTCAGCAACAATTTCATCAAGCAACTTTCAGCAACAATCTCTTCAAGCGACTTCAACAACAATCTCTTCAAGCGACTTTCAGCAACAAGCTCTTCAAGCAACTTTCAGCAACAACCTCTTCAAGCAACTTTAAACAACAATCTCTTCAAGCGACTTTCAGCAACAATCTCTTCAAGCGACTTCAACAACAATCTCTTCAAGCGACTTTCAGCAACAAGCTCTTCAAGCAACTTTAAACAACAATCTCTTCAAGCGACTTTCAGCAACAAGCTCTTCAAGCGACTTTCAGCAACAATCTCTTCAAGCAACTTTCAGCAACAATCTCTTCAAGCGACTTTCAGCAACAATTTCATCAAGCAACTTTCAGCAACAATCTCTTCAAGCGACTTCAACAACAATCTCTTCAAGCGACTTTCAGCAACAAGCTCTTCAAGCAACTTTCAGCAACAATCTCTTCAAGCAACTTTCAGCAACAATCTCTTCAAGCGACTTCAACAACAATCTCTTCAAGCGACTTTCAGCAACAATCTCTTCAAGCGACTTTCAGCCACAATCTCTTCAAGCAACTTTCAGCAACAATCTCTTCAAGCGACTTTTAGCAACAAGCTCTTTAAGCCACTTGCAGCAACAATCTCTTCAAGCGACTTCAACAACAATCTCTTCAAGCGACTTCAACAACAATCTCTTCAAGCCACTTCAACAACAATCTCTTCAAGCCACTTTAACAACAATCTCTTCAAGCGACTTCAACAACAATCTTTTCAAGCCACTTCAACAACAATCTCTTCAAGCAACTTCAACAACAATCTCTTCAAGCAACTTTCAGCAACAATCTCTTCAAGCGACTTTCAGCAACAATCTCTTCAAGCCACTTCAACAACAATCTCTTTAAGCGACTTTCAGCAACAAGCTCTTCGAGCAACTTTCAGCAACAAGCTCTTCAAGCGACTTCAACAACAATCTCTTCAAGCGACTTTCAGCAACAATCTCTTCAAGCCACTTCAACAACAATCTCTTCAAGCGACTTCAACAACAATCTCTTCAAGCCACTTCAACAACAATCTCTTCAAGCCACTTCAACAACAATCTCTTCAAGCGACTTTCAGCAACAATCTCTTCAAGCAACTTTCAGCAACAATCTCTTCAAGCCACTTCAACAACAATCTCTTCAAGCGACTTTCAGCAACAAGCTCTTCAAGCGACTTTCAGCAACAAGCTCTTCAAGCGACTTCAACAACAATCTCTTCAAGCCACTTCAACAACAATCTCTTCAAGCCACTTCAACAACAATCTCTTCAAGCGACTTCAACAACAATCTCTTCAAGCGACTTTCAACAACTATCTCTTCAAGCAACTTTCAACCAAAATCTGTTCAAGCGACATTCACACAAATGCCCGAAAATCTGGATAACTTCCTTTTTCTAATCGCCAGAGGAAGAAAACTTATGGTGCGACAAGGGTTGTGAAATGCATTCACTAATCTCTAAGCCATAGAACCGCACAGCCTTTATCTCAGAACATTCTAATCTCCCTGGAAGATCCCCGCTGATTCTCAACTGTGGAGAAGCGTCGTGTTATCGTTAGTTATGTGTGCTTCTGCGCGGTGCGCCCATAGATCACCACTAATCAAACATGCGCGCGAAAAGCGTAAATCATTTTCACACAAATTAGGCAGCCCTGAAACATCCAGCTTCTGTGACTAGTTTGGTGGATGTGTCAGGGTATCGGCTTAACTGCGAGCCTGATAAAATACCAACAAGGTAGAAATGTGATAATACAAGAAAGCTAAAAAAAAACATGGCAGAGCAGAAACAACGTGGCATCTCTTTTAAGGGGAAATTAACTAGATCTTTGCTGTGCTTTATGGGAATATTTCGCTCTTATCTGAAGGCACTCGCTGACGACGAGAACCTACTCGTTGCGTTGCACATTCAAAGGAGCGAAGAATGAGGCGGGGTCACTGAAAGTTCATGGAGAAAATAAACATCTCCTAAATGACTGTACACCAGTTGCGTAATGCCGCCATAACGACGTCACTGCACATATGGAATGGCCATGCGTGATCAGTGCTTGGCTGCAGCAGTTATTCCAAGGTACATATGATATCTAATACACCGTTTTTATGTAGTAAATTACTACTACTACTACTACTACTACTACTACTACTACTACTACTACTACTACTACTACTACTACTACTACTACTACTACTACTACTACTACTACTACTACTACTACTACTACTACTACTACTACTACTACTACTACTACTACTACTACTACTACTACTACTACTACTACTACTGATACTACTACTACTACTACTGATACTGCTTCTCTTCTTCTTCTCTTCTTCTTCTTCTTCTTCTTCTTCTTCTTCTTCTTCTTCTTCTTCTTCTTCTTCTTCTTCTTCTTCTTCTTCTTCTTCTTCTTCCTCCCCTCGTCATCAGTGGTTTTCAAATGAGAAGATCTCAGACCTCCATGACTGCTGACAGGCGAGCGTCTATCCACTACACTAAGGCAGCTAGCGATGACATGGAGACAAGGTCTTTAATCAGAGAATTTTGATAGTTACACAACTTTTCATGTCTTCTCAACATCAGGGTAACGTGCACATCTGTGCACTTACAGTTTGGTTTCTCATGCACTATCTCAGAACTTCATTAAACAGCTTGTACTAAATCATGTCAAACAACAGACTATATAACAGTGACTTCAAAAGTACTTTCAAATCTCCAGCTAACCTGGGACCTAAGCCACAAAGAAAGAATAGCAAATCTGTTGTATTAGTCGACCGAGCATAGTTCAAAGCGGAAGTCCGTTTCACGTATCCAGGAAGCGGTTTCTTGTTTACCTTACCTACAAATTACTGAAAGAACAGTAGCCAGGTGAATTGCTGAAGATAACCCTGGTAATATGAAATTGATTAACTCGCCTCAGAAAGTCCCTTTAAACCACATGGCGTTGTTTATTGGGCCTGAATGGTCAGAATAGGAGCTGGTGTGGCGGTTAGACAGTCGCACGTGGACCCGATATCATGGGTTCAAATCCGCATGATGCCGGAATTTAAAAAAAAAATAACTTTCGTTCCTAGCTTTAAATAGGTCCACGTAAAGTCTTAGGAAGTAAAGGCGGCTGGCGTGATGTTTATAAAATATGAGTGGAGCTTCATATGCCTGATTGCTTCTGGCGTGTAAAAGCACTTGTTCACAAGTCAAAATCGTAATTTACACATGGAACAAACATTTGTCCACTGTGACTCGGTTTCGTCTTGACTCTATATTTTCTGTCATCCTCTCTCATTTTCTCTCGCTTTCACCTTTTTCTACTGGCCTCGTCTGATCGAGCCACGAACGAGCAAATGTTATCAAGCCAAGTGCGGCACATCGAAAGGGTTGGCCTGTTTTCGTCATGTGATAAATCTCTGTGTTGTGCCTGCAGAGAGAGGCCTGCAGCAGGTTGTTCGCTTGTGGGTGAGGCAGTTCTAGAATGCCAGGGCACCGTAAGGTGGTATCATTGACGTTTTGCCTTAGTCAAGGAGCGGTTTTTACACAAATAGGAAAACCGGATTACAAACAACCAGGTACGTGGTAAACAGGATTGGTCCTACCAGATCAGTGCGCCTTTGTGGCTTACAGTTTAATGAATATCTTTCAAACTAGAACATGTTGTGACCCCTGGAACGATTTGTGGAAAGAGAGGCAGAGGAAGACAACGCTAGAAGCCTTTTGTCATGGCACGACTGGTACAGCACATCAGCTAATGAATGCAGCTGGAGGTCGCAGATTCTGAGGAAAAAAGATCACCCATTGTAGCCGGATGTAAACACCTTTTACAATTCTGGACGCACCAAGGCTCGGTTTCTTCAGCGGGAGGTTTAGAAAATGAAAAGAGAAGTTTGAAGTTTAAACAACGGAACAGCATCATGGTCGACGGGTAGTAACCCATAAGTGCTGCGTTCTTCTTTTAACTTAAGTCTGAGTCCGAAGAAGCTCAACACAGTGCATAGGCTCTGTAGCCCCGGCGAGGATTCTGAAATACTTTGGATAGATTTTCAACTCCAAATTTTGCCCGGGACAATGCCGCTAAGCTACTCTTTACGATTTCCAACTGGCAAGGGATTTTTTTAGGTGTGCAACAATACACATGGGCGTCCGATCTTACACAGAGACCTTGGCCAATTACTAGAAGTCTGTCCACTTGAAAAAAAAAATCATAGTCCTTACCGAGGAATGAACCACTAACCTCTAGCACTCAAGGCGGACACCATGCCTCGAGACCACACAGCCCCATGGAAGAGATGGAGGGTGTATCACACACGCGGGGGATACCATGCCTCGAGACCACACAGCCCCATGGAAGAGATGGAGGGTGTATCACACACGCGGGGGATACTATGCCTCGAGACCACACAGCCCCAAACCTTGGAAGAGATGGAGGGTGTATCACACACGAGGGGGATACTATGCCTCGAGACCACACAGCCCCATGGAAGAGATGGAGGGTGTATCACACACACGAGGGAGATACCATACCTCGAGACCACACAGCCCCATGGAAGAGATGGAGGGTGTAACACACACGAGGGAGATACCATGCCTGGAGACCACACAGCCCCATGGAAGAGATTGAGGGTGTAACACACACGAGGGAGATACCATGCCTGGAGACCACACAGCCCCATGGAAGAGATTGAGGGTGTATCACACACGAGGGGAAAATCATGCCTCGAGACCACACAACCCCATATTTTAGAAAAGATTATCACACACGAAGTGGCTTTAAATGAAAACTTTAAAAGTAGGATAGAAATGACAGTAACCATGTCTTGTGCCCTGTCAAGGTTGCCATGAATGTAGGACACGTGACACCACAGTGCCGACGAACATGGTAACGTCTTAATAAGTTTAAAGAATGGCCGCCTCATTTTTGACATGCACCAAAGAGGAGTAGCGTTCTGTTATCAGTTTTCTTTTGTCCTATCTACTCGTGAAAAGGTGAAAACTTTAGAGATTCATCGGCGAATAAAGTTGCAATATAGGAATGCATCCTCCGGTCCCATGGTTGTGGGGACTGAACCCGCGTCGAAGCGGATCTTTATAACTGATCTGGGCTCCAGGGTCATCCACCTTAACATGGGTCTAGAGAATGTGGAAGGAATCAAAGATTTTAGACCCAACAGCAATTCTATCAAGGCAAATTCCCAAATTAGAGACGCCGTGGCGGAGCGGCTAGATGCTCACAGCGGATCAGAAGGTCGTGTGTTCGCTTCTGACTTTTTTTCACAAATGACCTTGGCTTCCAGATAGACCCAGCGTTGAGTGGGTACCAGGTGCAGTCCCGGGAAGTAGAGGGGGCCGGCGTGATGCTGATCACATCACCCATCTTGTGCTGATTGGTCTATAAAATATAGGTCTAGCCCTATATACCTTATACGCCTGAAGGTTTGGAAAAGGGTCCTTTACTTTTTTTTAATTACCAGATATCTCCACTGCCTCATTCACCTTTCTATGATCTCCCTCATTATTTCACCACAATCTTTCATCGGACAGATTCACCCAATCAACTAAAGTTTAAACGGGGGTTTTCCTGCAGGAGTTCTTGGCCCCATTTTTACCTCCTGTCTATAAATGTGTCGTAAAAGGCTATTCATTTGAGGTTGTTCCTTCTGCCTATTTTGCCAGGAACACCTACACTTTACCTACAAATGAGCCAGGTCTGTAAAACGGTTACGCACGTAAAACTAAGTTCTAGAATAGGACTAAAGTTCAGAAGTGGACGAATAACTAGAACTTTCCACTGCAATTTAAAGCCAGTGAACGCAGAGAAGAGGAAGAAGCAGAAAGAATAATAATAATAATAATATTAATAATAATAATAATAATAAGAAGAAGAAGAAAAAAAAGAAAAAGAAAAAGACAAAAAATAGTTATAATGCCAGTGGATCGACTAAAAAATGTTACCTAATATAGTTCGGGCTGCAGTCGCAAGGCTTCTGGTCGCCTACAAAAGAACTACATAAAGCACAAGCTCCGTAGCTCCAATAATGAGGTCCAGGCATCGCCGAAACAGCAGCCAACCGCCAAAGTTGGAAATCGAACCAGCAGCTAAACCCGTGCACTAATCAAACAGCTTGACGACAGAGACCCCTTATATTTGATTTAAGCATGAGTGTTGTGGCTATCTATACAGATGGCTCTGTGTTTAGAGGTAGAAGACGTACATTTGGGGTCCACATCTAGTTTGAGAATATAGGTGGAGGCGGTCACTTGAGCCTCCTGCTAGCTTGAGAATCAGCTGTACACACATAACTGATTTTAACTCACACACAGAATATACTGACAAAGGCGAAGACAGGTAGGCTTCAGGCAGATGATGGAAGCATGGCTTAAGAAGTCCCGGGTAGTTAGCGTTCCTTGGATATTTGTCCTGTTAATGTCGGTGGCATGGGAAGTAAAAAGACAGATAGATTTGCTGGGTTTGCATCAACTGGCGGTATATTGATGCATGACAAGCCAGATGTTGTAAGTTCACTACGCGCGCGGGAAAACAGTGGCTAGGCACAAACTGATCATCATGGTCTGAAGCGAATAGTGCAGCGAGAAATGACCTGGGAATCTGGTCCATCGCTCAACACTCAGAAGGGATTATGCAGACTTTTACCTATACCATTAGAACTGAAACTCTGCGCTGGCTACTGAAGATGGGGACGGGGCGAATATGATAATGTCTGGAATGCAATGATATCAGTTCTAAACTCATAACTCGTCAGTAAGTTAAACTATGTTCTCCCGTCTGTTGAGAAACGTAAACGCGATCTTCCGCGCAACGAATGTAAAACCCAGTCATTAGCATTCGCCAGCCAGAATGCTACGTGCAAACTGGAGCCAAATCTAGTAGGTACCTGGGAAACTACTCACCTGGCTGTCACAAGACATCTCACCTGATGCCATCAGGTGAACGTAGCAAGACTATAACAATTTACAACGTTTATTAATCTGTTAACGCCGTTCTTTTTCTGGCGGCATCTAGGGATAGTCGCGAGCAACGGCAGCGTCAGTGCACGGATACATTGATTCCAAGTCGTTTACCATCAGGGTTTGAGATCGTGCATAGGGTGTCTTGGAAATAAATGGGCGGCCTCAAGTCAGTGATGTTTATTCTCGGCGTGTAGGTAGGTATACAAGGGTTATGTCGGGCAGGAGAAGACAGAAAAAATGTAGACAAATGTGTTTGTTTTTGATCGCCCAGCGCTGATGTCAAATAATCTGAGAATATAAGCAAAGCTACAGCACAGTATACTAAACAAGTTTCAGGTAGGGATACGTCAAAGGCATAGTCGGTTTAAGTGAAAGGGTGAACGCCAGATGAAGATTCTGATTACTAAGCTACATAGAAATATTGATAGACAGACAGAGAGATAGATAAGCAGACAGGGTCGGTCAGATATATATATATATATATATATATATATATATATATATATATATATATATATATATATATAAGTAGATAGACAGACAGGTAGGCAGGTAGGCAGGCAGACAGACAGACAGACAGACAGACAGACAGACAGACAGACAGACAGACAGACAGACAGACAGACAGACAGACAGACAGACAGGTTATATATCGCGATCTGAGATTAGTAAAGTAAGATATAGACAACTAAAACATGTCAAGCCTGATTTGAGAACTAACGCTTGTCAGAAGAGATTTGAGAACTAACGCTTGTCAGAAGAGATTTGAGAACTAACGCTTGTCAGAAGAGATATGAGAACTAACGCTTGTCAGAAGAGATATGAGAACTAACGCTTGTCAGAAGAGATATGAGAACTAACGCTTGTCAGAAGAGATATGAGAACTAACGCTTGTCAGAAGAGATATGAGAACTAACGCTTGTCAGAAGAGATATGAGAACTAACGCTTGTCAGAAGAGATATGAGAACTAACGCTTGTCAGAAGAGATATGAGAACTAACGCTTGTCAGAAGAGATATGAGAACTAACGCTTGTCAGAAGAGATATGAGAACTAACGCTTGTCAGAAGAGATTTGAGAACTAACGCTTGTCAGAAGAGATATGAGAACTAACGCTTGTCAGAAGAGATATGAGAACTAACGCTTGTCAGAAGAGATATGAGAAGTGAGGCATGTAGTGTCAAACACAGTCGTATAAGAGCTGAGGTAGGACATGGGCGATATGACCAATAAGGCATGTTAGAGATATGAGAACTGATGAATGTAGTGAGAGATATGAGAACTGAGGTATGTCGTGAGAGATATGAGAACAGAGGCATGTAATGAGAGATATGAGAACTGATGCATGTAATGAGAGATATGAGAACTGATGCATGTCGTGAGAGATATGAGAACTGAGGCATGTAATGAGAGATATGAGAACTGATGCATGTAATGAGAGATATGAGAACTGATGCATGTAATGAGAGATATGAGAACTGAGGCATGTAATGAGAGATATGAGAACTGATGCATGTAGCGAGAGATATGAGAACTGAGGCATGTAATGAGAGATATGAGAACTGATGCATGTAGTGAGAGATATGAGAACTGATGCATGTAATGAGAGATATGAGAACTGAGGCATGTAATGAGAGATATGAGAACTGAGGCATGTAATGAGAGATATGAGAACTGAGGCATGTAATGAGAGATATGAGAACTGAGGCATGTAATGAGAGATATGAGAACTGATGCATGTAATGAGAGATATGAGAACTGATGCATGTAGTGAGAGATATGAGAACTGATGCATGTAATGAGAGATATGAGAACTGAGGCATGTAATGAGAGATATGAGAACTGATGCATGTAATGAGAGATATGAGAACTGAGGTATGTAGTGAGAGATATGAGAACTGATGCATGTAGTGAGAGATATGAGAACTGATGCATGTAGTGAGAGATATGAGAACTGATGCATGTAATGAGAGATATGAGAACTGATGCATGTAGTGAGAGATATGAGAACTGATGCATGTAATGAGAGATATGAGAACTGATGCATGTAATGAGAGATATGAGAACTGAGGTATGTAGTGAGAGATATGAGAACTGATGCATATAATGAGAGATATGAGAACTGAGGTATGTAGTGAGAGATATGAGAACTGAGGCATGTCGTAAGAGATATGAGAACTGAGGTATGTCGTGAGAGATATGAGAACTGAGGTATGTCGTGAGAGATATGAGAACTGAGGTATGTCGTGAGAGATATGAGAACTGAGGTATGTCGTGAGAGATATGAGAACTGAGGCATGTAGTGAGAGATATGAGAACTGATGCATGTAATGAGAGATATGGGAACTGATGCATGTAGTGAGAGATATGAGAACTGATGCATGTCGTGAGAGATATGAGAACTGAGGCATGTAATGAGAGATATGAGAACTGATGCATGTAGTGAGAGATATGAGAACTGATGCATGTAATGAGAGATATGAGAACTGAGGTATGTAGTGAGAGATATGAGAACTGATGCATGTAGTGAGAGATATGAGAACTGATGCATGTAGTGAGAGATATGAGAACTGAGGTATGTCGTGAGAGATATGAGAACTGAGGTATGTAGTGAGAGATATGAGAACTGATGCATGTAATGAGAGATATGAGAACTGAGGCATGTAGTGAGAGATATGAGAACTGAGGCATGTCGTGAGAGATATGATAACTGATGCATGTCGTGAGAGATATGAGAACTGATGCATGTCGTGAGAGATATGAGAACTGAGGCATGTAGTGAGAGATATGAGAACTGATGCATGTAATGAGAGATTTGAGAACTGATGCATGTAATGAGAAATATGAGAACTGATGCATGTAATGAGAGATAAGAGAACTGAGCCATGTAGTGAGAGATATGAGAACTGAGGCATGTCGTGGGAGGTATGATAACTGATGCATATCGTGAGAGATATAAGAACTGAGGCATGTCGTGAGATATATGAGAACTGAGGTATGTCGTGAGAGATATGAGAACTGAGGTATGTCGTGAGAGATATGAGAACTGAGGTATGTCGTGAGAGATATGAGAACTGAGGTATGTCGTGAGAGATATGAGAACTGAGGCATGTAGTGAGAGATATGAGAACTGATGCATGTAATGAGAGATATGAGAACTGATGCATGTAGTGAGAGATATGAGAACTGATGCATGTCGTGAGAGATATGAGAACTGAGGCATGTCGTGAGAGATATGAGAACTGAGGCATGTAGTGGGAGATATGAAAACTGAGGCATGTCGTGAGAGATATGAGAACTGAGGTATGTAGTTAGAGAAATGAGAACTGAAGCATGTCGTGAGAGATATGAGAACTGAGGCATGTCGTGATGGATATGAGAACTGAGGCATGTAGTGGGAGATATGAGAACTGAGGCATGTCGTGAGAGATATGAGAACTGATGCATGTAATGAGAGATATGAGAACTGATGCATGTAGTGAGAGATATGAGAACTGATGCATGTAATGAGAGATATGAGAACTGAGGTATGTAGTGAGAGATATGAGAACTGATGCATGTAGTGAGAGATATGAGAACTGATGCATGTAGTGAGAGATATGAGAACTGAGGTATGTCGTGGGAGATATGAGAACTGAGGTATGTAGTGAGAGATATGAGAACTGATGCATGTAATGAGAGATATGAGAACTGAGGCATGTAGTGAGAGATATGAGAACTGAGGCATGTCGTGAGAGATATGAGAACTGATGCATGTCGTGAGAGATATGAGAACTGATGCATGTCGTGAGAGATATGAGAACTGAGGCATGTAGTGAGAGATATGAGAACTGATGCATGTAATGAGAGATATGAGAACTGATGCATGTAATGAGAAATATGAGAACTGATGCATGTAATGAGAGATATGAGAACTGAGCCATGTAGTGAGAGATATGAGAACTGAGGCATGTCGTGGGAGGTATGATAACTGATGCATGTCGTGAGAGATATAGGAACTGAGGCATGTCGTGAGATATATGAGAACTGAGGTATGTCGTGAGAGATATGAGAACTGAGGTATGTCGTGAGAGATATGAGAACTGAGGTATGTCGTGAGAGATATGAGAACTGAGGTATGTCGTGAGAGATATGAGAACTGAGGCATGTAGTGAGAGATATGAGAACTGATGCATGTAATGAGAGATATGAGAACTGATGCATGTAGTGAGAGATATGAGAACTGATGCATGTCGTGAGAGATATGAGAACTGAGGCATGTCGTGAGAGATATGAGAACTGAGGCATGTAGTGGGAGATATGAGAACTGAAGCATGTCGTGAGAGATATGAGAACTGAGGTATGTAGTTAGAGAAATGAGAACTGAGGCATGTCGTGGGAGATATGAGAACTGAGGCATGTAGTGGGAGATATGAGAACTGAGGCATGTAGTGGGAGATATGAGAACTGAGGTATGTCGTGGGAAATATGAGAACTGAGGTATGTAGTGAGAGATATGAGAACTGAGGTATGTCGTGAGAGAAATGAGAACTGAGGTATGTAGTGAGAGATATGAGAACTGAGGCATGTCGTGAGAGGTATGAGAACTGAGGCATGTCGTGAGAGATATGAGAACTGAGGCATGTCGTGAGAGATATGAGAACTGAGGCATGTAGTGAGAGATATGAGAACTGATGCATGTAGTGAGAGATATGAGAACTGATGCATGTCGTGAGAGATATGAGAACTGAGGCATGTAGTGAGAGATATGAGAACTGATGCATGTAATGAGAGATATGAGAACTGATGCATGTAATGAGAAATATGAGAACTGATGCATGTAATGAGAGATATGAGAACTGAGCCATGTAGTGAGAGATATGAGAACTGAGGCATGTCGTGGGAGGTATGATAACTGATGCATGTCGTGAGAGATATAAGAACTGAGGCATGTCGTGAGATATATGAGAACTGAGGTATGTCGTGAGAGATATGAGAACTGAGGTATGTCGTGAGAGATATGAGAACTGAGGTATGTCGTGAGAGATATGAGAACTGAGGTATGTCGTGAGAGATATGAGAACTGAGGCATGTAGTGAGAGATATGAGAACTGATGCATGTAATGAGAGATATGAGAACTGATGCATGTAGTGAGAGATATGAGAACTGATGCATGTCGTGAGAGATATGAGAACTGAGGCATGTCGTGAGAGATATGAGAACTGAGGCATGTAGTGGGAGATATGAGAACTGAAGCATGTCGTGAGAGATATGAGAACTGAGGTATGTAGTTAGAGAAATGAGAACTGAGGCATGTCGTGGGAGATATGAGAACTGAGGCATGTAGTGGGAGATATGAGAACTGAGGCATGTAGTGGGAGATATGAGAACTGAGGTATGTCGTGGGAGATATGAGAACTGAGGTATGTAGTGAGAGATATGAGAACTGAGGTATGTCGTGAGAGAAATGAGAACTGAGGTATGTAGTGAGAGATATGAGAACTGAGGCATGTCGTGAGAGGTATGAGAACTGAGGCATGTCGTGAGAGATATGAGAACTGAGGCATGTCGTGAGAGATATGAGAACTGAGGCATGTAGTGAGAGATATGAGAACTGATGCATGTAGTGAGAGATATGAGAACTGATGCATGTCGTGAGAGATATGAGAACTGAGGCATGTAGTGAGAGATATGAGAACTGAGGTATGTAGTGAGAGATATGAGAACTGATGCATGTAATGAGAGATATGAGAACTGAGGTATGTCGTGAGAGATATGAGAACTGAGACATATCGCGACAGGTAAGGGAACTAGGAACTACAAGCTCACCTTTTCTGAGTACTGGGCCAAAAACTGTGTAGTTTTTCTGGGTGCTGCAATTCCACCTCTCAAATCGAAACTGGCTCTGACACTCAAGGATGCCTCGTTTGGCGCCCTCGCTGATACAAAGGAGAGACTGTGGGTTGCTCTCGCACACCTGTAACTGCTCGTGTACCAAACCTGGGACCTCGCTACAGGTGTCGTCATGGAGAGAACCGGCCAGGGAAGCAACTCCCAGGTACCTGAGGAAAAACAGTTTTGTAGTAAAACGACAAAGATCATCAGTAAGTAAAACGACAAAGATCATCAGTAAGTAAAACGACAAAGATCATCAACTAAATTACCTTGCCCGATTTAATCAAGTCTGTGCGATTTTATTTTGGCAATGTCAAACGTCAAAGTGGCCTGTTCAGAAGGGGGGGGGAGGAGGGGGGGGGGAAGTAAAGGGTGGCCTTTTCCAGAAAACTGTAGGTAGTTGAAATTCCAGATTTGCAGACTGCAAGCGCTTCCCTCCCAATTGGCTTCTAAAGAGCACAGCTGGCGATGAATGAGAGGCTCGGTATACAAAAATGAGCTCTCGTGAGCAGGAAGTGACGATTCTTTGGATGAGACCAGTATCAGAGCAATATGTATTGGTTCTGCATCTACGGAAGCCTCTTTGGATGACGCGGAATGCTCAAGTTCTACCCCTGTTTTATCCTCATGGCTGAACATACTTGACAACCCACACACACACACAAACCAGACTACAGTTATAGCCGATACTGCTCAAAATAGGTTGAATATGGTCGATTTTTGTGTGTTTTGTTTTCGTAAATGGATGGATGGTTGATGGCTGACCAGCATTAGGTGGCTGCTCTAGGTCGGTCTTATGTGGGGCATCACCTGTGACCCAGGAAACAAAGATGTCCACATAACAATGAGACTTCAATGTCTCGCAAAACTATCTCGGAAGGCTAAGCCAGGCAACAAATGTTGAAGTCGGATGTGTCGACCGAAAGGCTCAAATATCGCAGACATGTTGTAAACGGGCGCACGCATTTACGTCTATGGATGAACACAGGAGAAGAAGAAGAAGTCTCCGGAAAATATGGCATAGGCAGACCTTCCTGAAGTTGGATACAATGCGCATTGGCTATGAAAGCACATAAAGCGTCCTGTGTGGGTTTCGGGTCCCTATATGTCAGATCTGTACCACGGATATGCAAGCAACACCCAGTTTCTGGAAGTACACTAAGTCCAGAAGTTTAATGAACATCTAGAACTTTCCGTCAGAGTTTACAGCCGGTAAGCACGAAGAAGACAGCACCAGAGCTGTAGACATGGCTAGAGCAGTGTTTTCCAACCTGTTTGTGCCATGCTAGAGCAGTGTTTTCCAACCTGTTTGTGCCATGCTAGAGCAATATTTTCCATCTTGTTTGTGTCATGCTAGAGCAGTGTTTTCCATCTTGTTTGTGCCATGCTAGAGCAATGTTTTCCATCGTGTGTGTGCCATGCTAGAGCAGTGTTTTACATCTTGTTTGTGCCAATGCTAGAGCAGTGTGTTTCAACCTGTTTGTGCCATGCTAGAGTAGTGTTTTCCATCTTGTTTGTGCCATGCTAGAGCAGTGTTTTCCAACCTGTTTGTGCCATGCTAGAGCAGTGTTTTCCATTTTGTTTGTGCCATGCTAGAGCAGTGTTTTCCTTCTTGTTTGTGCCATGCTAGAGCAGTGTTTTCCATCTTGTTTGTGCCATGCTAGAGCAGTGTTTTCCTTCTTGTTTGTGCCATGCAAGAGCAATGTTTTCCATCTTGTTTGTGCCATGCTAGAGCAGTGTTTTCCAATCTGTTTGTGCCATGCTAGAGTAGTGTTTTTCAACCTGTTTGTGCCATGCCTTACCTAAACCTTTCAAAAATTCTCATCCTCTGTATGAACATCACCATAGGGCTAACCTAAACTCTAGACGAGTCAATTTGCGAATTACCCCCTTGATAATCAAATTACCCCTTGATAATCAAATTACCCCCTTGATAATCAAATTACCCCCTTAACAATCAAATTACCCCCTCCCCAACACATGGGGCTTGAGTCCCACCTTGGGAAACTTTTACTTGGCTTACTTTGCGGGAAAAAAATCGTCGTTTAGAAAGCATCCCCAAAAAGGTAGCTTTAGGTTATAATTATGACTAGGTTATGTGCGCCATTTAAAAAGGCTTAGCATTGCTGGCAACTAATAATAAAGTTAGTTGCGTATCCTTTACAGGACGTTGCAGAACCAACCCTCAGCCCCTGGCTGTTGTGTGGTTTCTCTAGGCAATTTACATCCAGTAGTTTGCCATTGCCTTCTGGACGGTCGGCTTTCTTGATACCACTGTCGAAACCAACGCAAGGCGCATTGCTCGCTGCTGGGATCGAACCTGGCATCCCGGCATTACGAAGCGAAGCGTTCGCATCGACTTAGCCACAGAGCCGACGCTGGCCACCAAGCAGCCCTGAAAAGGACTCCCCAAGTGTTGATGCGATTAAAAGAGACAGACTCAAATACTGTCCTGACCGGTGACGGAGACGTCTAGCAGCTAGCCAATGGGCGACTCGCTCGCTGGAAAGTTTGTAATTAATACTTACCCCACCAGGACACCACACCGAGCGATAAACACTCGGTCAAACAAAGTGCCACCAAGCGGGTGAGCATCACCCGTAGAGATGTCCCGGAAACCCCGTTCAACCGGTAGGTTATATTACGGCCCACGGCAACAGCCATGGAGGGGCTTCACAATAACAAAAAACTGCATCCCACAAGGAGACGACTATATATATATATATATATAACACAGTTCTCTCTCCGGAAGCATTGGGCTGGAGAAAGAAAAAAACTTCCAGTCGTGCCGCGAAGAGAGCGACGTTCTGTGTAGACCTACTGATTGATGATGCTTCTAATTTTGGATTTTAAAATCACTGTACCAATTATTATTATTATTATTATTATTATTATTATTATTATTATTATTATTATTATTATTATTATTATTATTATTATTATTATTATTATTATTATGCGGAAACAGTAGAGATGTCTGTCGTTCGTAGAAGAATGCAGAGAGTAATTTAGACCTATATACCATAAAGATGTCTCGAATAAAAAAAAAATAAAAAAATTACGCATTTAAGAAAACTGAACGCCTTCATTCTTGTGACGATTCCATGACCCCCTTGTAAGGAAAACAAAAACAGATCCACTGTCTCCTCAGCAAGCATGTCGTAAGAGTCCACTAACTGGGAGCTTCGGAGTAATCTTCCCGAAAGGCAAAGAACAATCAGCTGCACACAAATAAACTAGTAAAATAGATGACCTTGACGCGAAGACAAATTGCAAATGGACAACAACCAGGACTTTCCGTTGAATCCTATAGCCACTGAACAAAGAAGAAATAGAAGATCTACATGATAATGAAACAAACATGAACAATCTCTGGGAGCGTGATCAGAAGTAAGAAACTGAAGAAAACCATAATAAGATAAATAAAAGGTAAGCACCATTTTCATGGAAGTAAAGACGGCCGGCGTAATGCTAACCACATTACCCACCTAGGGTAGAAGGTCTGTAAAATATGGGCGCTCTTCCCATATGCCCGATACGCCTAAAAAGACGTGAAAAGGAGTCTGTGAACTTAAAAAAAAACACAACCCGTTTCGTGCCTTCGGCGATTTGTGTGAGTGGTGCTGGAGCTACAGACAAATGGTCACTCAATGGCTGATGCGGTGAACATCATGCTAGCAGACTTTACTTCCCCGGACATTTCCTGGTACCCACTTAGGCTGGATCGACTTGGGAGTAAAGGTCAACTTTGAAAAACGTAAATTGATGCGGATATGAATCATAGGATCTTGATTGCTGTCAGACGAACATTTAGCAGCTATTTGGAGGTAACCGATACACGGTATGGTAACTACTTCTTAAGATTTCTATCTTGTCTACTGTGTCCTTCTATTTCAGTTCTTCTGCGGCAAGCATCACTTCAGAGGTCCCAGGTAGTTAGAATCTTTTGGATATTTTCTCCACGTGATGCCGGTGTGTTGGGAAATGAGCAAGCAGATAGACTTGCTGGCTCTGCACCACTTGGTGGTGAATTGATGTATGATAAGTTAGATATTGCGAGGGCGAGTGAACAGTGCGGAGGCGCAGATAGATCATGACGGTCTAAGGAGAATAGCGCTATGAGGAGTTACAGCGGGATCTGGCCAACGCTCAACACCCAGGGGAATGATGAGACAGATATACAATCAGACTGAGCACTTATGGGAGTACCCAAAGTGCTGTGATGTCGATTCTTAATTCAACATTTAACATTCTTTGTACTTCTTTCTGTAACTGCTTATCAATACACGTCTATTTGTTTATCATATATACGATTCCCACCGCCTCCGGAGTTTCCTAACTATTTATGTTTACTCTTGTGTAGTCTGTTCAAGAGATTATGTCGGCAAATTTAAAGATTAGAGAATCGATTTCATCGTATCGGGCTTCATTCCATATGGCTCAGCTTCTCTCTACAGAATGGCTAGCCAGCTGCCGAAAGTATCGTATACAGCACGAACTCCGTAGCCCATAGATATAAATATTCTTAAAAGCTGCACTATTGAACGAACACAGAAGAGTGAGTAACAAACATATGGCCTTTACAGGGCGAAGGTGAGGGCTTATCCGCCCAGCTACAGAGATCCCCAGACTTATTGCCTTTGTATGTGGACTACAGAGGTCACAGACTGATTGGTTGCTTTCGTATGTAGACTACATAGATCCGCACATTGACTCCCTTCTTTTTTATGTAGGCTACGTATAAGAGGTTGGGGTGGGGAGGGGGGGGGGAAGAAGTGAGTGGTCTCGAGCGGTCTGGCTTGATAAGGTAGTGGGTGCGTTCACTTTTCAGCAATACCATTAATCTAGTTAGTCGACAGATTATCCTCATCGCACGTCGAACCACTCAGTCCATAAGTGCTCCGATCCCGTCCTCAGTAAATCCCGCAGCATGTAGCGACTAAAGACACCAGTTCAGTTTTGGCTTATTATTCTTCTGTGGCTACCCGAGTAGTGTTCTTGTTTGTCGACACCCCGTTTAACATGTTGTTCTTGCAGTTTAACCATGGTTGCAGATTCACAGTTCTCAGCTGGTTCACGCAAATGTCTTAACTCTCTTAGAGCTTTCAGTATATCAGCCTGGTCCATGGATTGTCTGGCTTTCACAGTAGCCTTACCTGCAAGCGTATCAGCTTGCTCATTTCCTTGTACCCCGACATGTCCTGACACGAAAATGAAACTAACCAGTAATCTTTTCTAGCCCAGTACATCTTTAGCGGATCTTGGCTTCCAGGTGGAAGCAGCTTAAATTGGTTTACAAGTAATGACTTGGGACAAGAACAGGGCGGTCGGCGTGATGTTGACCACATCACTATATTGACCACATCACCATGTTGACCACATCACTATGTTGACCACATCACTATATTGACCACATCACTATATTGACCATATCACTATGTTGACCACATCACTATATTGACCACATCACTATATTGACCACATCACTATGTTGACCACATCACTATGTTGACCACATCACTAAGTTGACCACATCACTAAGTTGACCACATCACCATGTTGACCACATCACTATGTTGACCACATCACTATATTGACCACATCACCATATTGACCACATCACTATTTTGACCACATCACTATATTGACCACATCACTATATTGACCACATCACTATGTTGACCACATCACTATATTGACCACATCACTAAGGTGACCACATCACTAAGATGACCATATCACTAAGGTGACCACATCACTAAGTTGACCACATCATTATTCTGACAGTCGACCGCTAATTGGTCTACAAAAGTGTGAGACTAGTAACGATTTGTCCAATACTCTACTACAGCAAAATCCAATCGGAAATCGGTGGGTGATCTGCCGGCCGCCTTTACTGCCTAGAATTTAATCTGGTACTCATTTAAGACTGGGTCAACAGGGAAACTTATGTCATTTTTGAAAAAATGAAGAAGTAGAAGAAGAAGAAGAAGAAGAAGAAGAAGAAGAAGAAGAAGAAGAAGAAGAAGAAGAAGAAGAAGAAGAAGAAGAAGAAAGAAGAAGAAGAAGAAGAAGAAGAAGAAGAAAGAAGAAGAAGAAGAAGAAGAAGAAGAAGAAGAAGAAGAAAGAAGAAGAAGAAGAAGAAGAAGAAGAAGAAGAAGAAGAAGAAGAAGAAGAAGAAGAAGAAGAAGAAGAAGAAGAAGAAGAAGAAGAAGAAGAAGAAGAAGAAGAAGAAGAAGAAGAAGAAGAAGAAGAAGAAGAAGAAGAAGAAGAAGAAGAAGAAGAAGAAGAAGAAGAAGAAGAAGAAGAAGAAGAAGAAGAAGAAGAAGAAGAAGAAGAAGAAGAAGAAGAAGAAGAAGAAGAAGAAGAAGAAGAAGAAGAAGAAGAAGAAGAAGAAGAAGAAGAAGAAGAAGAAGAAGAAGAAGAAGAGTGAATAATAACAATCACGTGTTGAGTGATAAGACCAATATTACACAGAATATCTTTATTGTCTTGTACTTGCAGGACTGTCTTACCACAAACAGCTGCTGGGCACTTGGCCCGATCCACACGAGCTTAGAAGCCCTATTCTAATATGTCTATGTAAAGTAGATCACCGTAAATAAAAGTATGTTTGACTTTTACATTAGTTATACATCAACTAAAACCAAAACTCTCTATATCTCTCTCTGTTCCCTCTTCTCTCTCTCTCTCTCTCACACTTTTTCTCTCTCTCTCTCTCTCTCACACAGACTGTCTCTCACACACACACACCCTCTCTCTCACACACACTCTCTCTCACACACACTCTCTCTCACACACACTCTCTCTCACACACACTCTCTCTCTTACACACACACTCTCTCTCACACACACACTCTCTCTCACACACACACTCTCTCTCACACACACAAACCCCCTCTCTCTTTCTCTCACACACACACACACTCTCTCTCTCTCACACACACACTCTCTCTCACACACACTCTCTCACACGCACACACACTCTCTCTCACTCACACACACACTCTCTCACACGCACGCACGCACACACACTCTCTCTCACGCACACACACACACACACACACTCACTCTCACACACACACTCTCTATCTCACACACACACATTCTCTCTCTGTCTTCAAATATGGAACGTTTCTTGATGTTCATGCTAATCTTTTTCCCCCTAATCTGACAGACGTGGATTATCTTTTTCGCCAGGTAATAGTGAAATATGTCTCACAGACGCCACGTGGCTGAGGTAATAGTGGAATATGTCTCACAGACGCCACACGGCTGAGGTAATAGTGGAATATGTCTCACAGACGCCACACGGCTGAGGTAATAGTGGAATATATCTCACAGACGCCACACGGCTGAGGTAATAGTGGAATATGTCTCACAGACGCCACACGGCTGAGGTAATAGTGGAACATGTCTCACAGACGCCACACGGCTGAGGTAATAGTGGAATATGTCTCACAGACGCCACACGGCTGAGGTGATAGTGGAATATGTCTCACAGACGCCACACGGCTGAGGTAATAGTGGAAGATGTCTCACAGACGCCACACGGCTGAGGTAATAGTGGAATATGTCTCACAGACGCCACGTGGCTGAGGTAATAGTGGAATATGTCTCACAGACGCCACACGGCTGAGGTAATAGTGGAATATGTCTCACAGACGCCACACGGCTGAGGTAATAGTGGAATATGTCTCACAGACGCCACACGGCTGAGGTAATGGAGGAATAAATCTTCGCAACCCGCGCGGCTTTTATAATAGGGGAATATATTTCTTGTAAGCCACGTGGCTAAAGTAATGGTGAAAAATGTCTCTGGTAAGCCACACGGCTGAGATAATGGTGGAATATATCCTCGTAAGCCACACAGCTGAAGTAATGATGGAATATTATCTCGTAAGCCACGTGGCTAAAGTAATGGTGAAATATACAAGGTTCGACAATTAGGTAATGAAACTAATTGCATAAAAAATAATCAACAGTTGAAGATTTAACGTGTATTTTATTCAAAGTATGCCCCTTGTGCATTGATACAGCGAGTGGCACAATCTAACAAACACTGAAACGACCTCTGTAGTTCGTCTGTTGTTATGGCCCTTAAAGTCGATGTTACGACCCTTTGGATGTCATCAATATTGTCAAAGAGGTGCCTTTTCAATGGCAACTTTAATTTTTGGAGTAAAAAATAGTCCCAGGGAGACAAATCTGGAGAAAAGGATGGATGGTTGAGAATACACATCTGTTTTTGGGCCAAAAGTACCGTACAACAACTGCCCTTTAAGCTGGTGCATTGTCTTAAGAAGGAAACAAATTGTGCCAGGTGTTGAATACAAACAGACAAGCAACTTTTTTTCTGCCTAAATCTTCCACTAAAATGTTAAGAATAGTCTCTATATTAACACCAAATTCATCTACCACCATCCTCACACAAAAACAACGATCTTCTTGTATCCGTTCTCGGAATTTTGCAGTGATCTACTTACTACGAGCAGAAATTGGGCATCTAGGTCTAGGTGCATTAGTTATCATTTCCACACCACTTTTGAATCGTGAACACCAGCTGAAAATCTGTGCAAGAAATAAACTCCCCATAAACTTGTCGCATCAATTCAACAGTAGCAATGGCGCTTTTTCGGAGTTTTAAACATAATTTAATGTTAGCTTTTTTTTTTTTTTGCTCCATGCTGATTATGTAACAATGCATCGATGACTAGGATAAAATAAGATGGCGGCTTGTGTGTTGTCTGCTTATCGTGTGGCGATGAAAAGTTCCCAGATTATAGACGAAAGTTTCCTCTTTGGATTGAAATCTTTGATTCATTGATGGCATTTTTGTCTTGGCCATAACAAAATCAGTGTCATTACTTAATTGTCGGACTTCTCGTGATCCACGTGGCTGAAGTAATGGTGGAATATGTCTCTCGTAAGCAACACAACTGAGCTAATGGTGGAATATATCTCTCGTAAGCCACGTGGCTTAAGTAATTTTTGGAATATGTCTCTCGTAAGATAAGATGAGATGTTAAAGTAACGGCGGAATGCGTCTCATGTGCGCCATGCGGCTAAGGCGACGGTGAAATACATCCATTGTAATCATTGTGGCTGAGGTAACAAGGAGCTAAACAACAGGAAGGCAATAATTATTATTCATTGTTTAGTTATCGGGATGCCAACAAATATAGTAGGGAAAGTGTAACAGACTGGTTGGGATAGGTTGTTAATTTGATAATTTTGGCTAACCTGCCGTTGACGGTCTCAAACTGTCAGGTTTGCAGATCGGAACTCATCGGAAGTGGATAGTGAGTCAAAAAGTTGATATAAAGCCGGGTGGAGGAGAAAGGGCTCTCTTGTGTCGGCGGCAATGAGACTAGAAACATGAAGTTCCCCCTTTCGGTTACGGAACCGTACAGGTTTCTTAGCCAACGTAGTTTAAGAGGGACCGAGTCAAGAGATGAACTTGCTCACTGGTTTCGTGTTGCAGTGGTAAGTTCAATGGATAGATTGTGTTAGATTAAGATTCCATGTGCATCCTTGCCGGAGATTCTGACAGCAGGTTGCTTTAAAAAAAAAGCTTACACTCATCTTTGTTAGCTATATTAGCATATGGTCTGCTCGGACACGTTGTTGGTTATTGACGTACTATTATCTTCGAAGCATGCTAGTTCTGGGTTCAGGAAAATAAACTGTTGTTGAATGTGATGACAATACTCCATTTGCTCGATTCAGAATATGACTTGTAGTTCGTGCACGTAGTTTACTACGGGCTGCCTATATAGTCATATGTTATAGTTGTTGTTGTGTAATTTACTATTCACATATTCATCGCCTGAGCCCTGCGTAATATTTCACTGTCCCCAGCACCAGAAGAAGCAGTCCAGCGGGGAACTATTTATTGTTCTATCGCCATTTTCCTCGTCTCCCTGCTTGTTTAATCTATTTACTTTCCCTGCTAACTCACTAGTTTTCACATTAGACAGCGACGGATATTTTGGGTTTCCACTGGCTCAAAACCGGAGTAGTTAAACGGCAACCCTTCTTCAGTAAAAGTTGGAGCCTCAACTAACGACTGGGAAGTAAAGTCTACCGGCACGGTGTTGACCGCATCAAATACTGATCGGTCTATAGAAGTATGAGTTTATCATCATATGTCTGATGACCCACTGGCATAGATTATGTCCTATACTTTACTGACTTACATATCATTTGCTACTTGTGTATAATGTATAAATGATTACATTTGTTATTTCAAAATGTCTGATCATTTCTGACATGTATCCACTTTGTCCAGTCTGACCATGTCAACCAGCAGTTATATTCTACGATGAAGAACGTGAGAAAGTTAAAAACTTTGAAAGTCCTCGCTCGATAAAAAACAAAACTTCATCAAGAAGCCTCAAACTGACTGACAGTAACAGTTTTAAGGTTAAACTATAAAAAAAAAACTCAACAGGGAAGCATGTATAGCAGGAGTCTACCAATCATCAGTAGAAGTGATCCCTCGTCAACAAATGTTTCTGCCCACGAGCTCCTAGACAATTTCAGAGGGTGGGCCCACCTGAGTTCATGAAGGTCAGGCTTGATCTGCTACTGCTGCACGTATTACCGGATGTTCTCGGACAGGGACAAGACGAAATTGGTGACTATGCAACAGGTACTGTGAGATTCGAAGTTTATTTACATAGTCGCTGCAGTAGCATAATTAGAGCAGTCAGCTTACCTAGACGACCAAGTGGCATGCTTAAGGTTAGAGTTTATACTCTAAAGAACGTAGGAAACAATGCTTGAAAACGTGTTATAGTAATCTAATTTTGACGATTCTGATCAGGAGGAGGACAACAAGATACGAGAAAGAAAAACGTTAGAGGGAGGGATGAGGGAAGACAAATTATAGGGAGAAGGAAAGGGTAAGGAGGTGGGGGAGAAAAAAGAAAGAAAGAAAAAGATGACGAAAGAAAGAAACAAAGAGAGAAAGAAAAAAAAACCAATGAAAGAAAGGATGAAGAAGATGAGGATAATAAAGACGAAGGAGAAGAAGTAGTAGTAGGAGCAGAAAAAGAAGAAGAAGCAGTAGTAGTAGTTGTAGTAGTAGTAGTAGTAGTAGTAGTAGTAGTAGTAGTAGTAGTAGTGGTAGTAGTAGTAGTAGTAGTAGTAGTAGTAGTAGTAGTAGCAGTACTAGTAGAAGAAAAAGAAAAAGAAGGAGAAAAAGGAGGAGGAGAAGAAGACGAAGAAGAAGAAGAAGAAGAAGAAAAAAAAGAAGAAGATGAAAAAAAACTTCTTTTAGTTCAGAGTGTACCGTATGCCTCTTAGATAAATCCCACCTTAGCTGAAGCTAGCTTTCAACGCCCGGTAGGCAGCTAGAAAAGTTTACCAAGCAATACCTGACTAATGACAGGTTGAGAATAATATACTGTAGAGTATTATAGTCAAAGCTCAACACACCAGCGCATTAATCTTGTGCTTTCATTCAGGCAGTCGTTAGAATCAGGCAGAAGCAAGTGAAAGCACGCACGCACAATCAGAGGCGGGTATCTAAGTGTGCTTGCTGCGTTCAGCCCACCCAGATACCTCCACTGAAATGTGATCAATTTTTAATCTGAAGACTTAACAATTGTGAAAAGAGTACAAATTGTGGCCCCTACCACACATTTCTTCATCCTGTGAATGCAACTGTATGCCGCTTGCCAATTGATGTTCGTTACAAATTTGTCGAGTTATCTCCCTGGAAGTGGCGTTTTCCTGGCAGCAAACCGAAGCGATCAAGCCTTGGTTTTGATTTTTTCTGTGTGGGTAAAATAACTGTTGTTTTTCATTGCATTCGATTGAAATAAATACGCCTGAAAAAAAAAAAAAAATGGTCGCAATCGGTTGGCTTGTTTGCTCTATATTTAGTGTTGAAAAATGAAAAGTTTTACAAGTATGGGGAAATACAAATTCTTGGCATATCATACAGACACCACATTTCAAATGACTATTTTCCTACATTTCGTCCTTTTTAGGATGACTTTTTTCTTTATTTGAAGCCCTACTCTGGCTTTTGTAGGGGCCGCAATATGGCCTGGCCATTAATATGGCCTAGGTGCTGAACGCGGTTTCTGGGACCTCTCCACGGTGATCCTCACCCACATGGTGGCGCTCTGTGTCACCGGGTGTTTATCGCTTGTGTAATGCCCTGGTGGGGTAGAAAGTCAGTCAATCAATTCAAATGACTATTACAACTGTATTCGTCCCCATGTGGGATGAAATTTTTAGTTATTTTGAAGCCCCACCCTGGCTTCTGCCGGGTGCCCTTAATATAGCCTGGCCTTAGATATGACCTAGCGGCTGAACGGGGTTTTCGGGACCTCTCCACGGGTGATCCTCATCCGCATGGTGGCACTGTGTGTCACCGAGTATTTATCGCTAGTGTGATGTCCTAATGGGATAAAACTTACCTACCTACAGATGACGTTCGATATATTACCCCCTTTTGGGATGCAATGTTACGTTATTATGAAGTCTCACCCTGGTTGTGAGGGGCGCGATATAGCTTAACGGTTTCCGAGACCTCTCCACAGGTGTTCCTCACCGGGTGTTTATCGTTCTGGGCGATATCCTGGTTGGGTAAAATTTACTTACTATATATATACTTACAAATGACAAGGTTCACCAGCACATTAGCAACTGCGAACCTCTTTTAACTACAGTGAAAAGACGGAACATGCAACGGTACGGACAAATGTTGAATGTTGAATTATGAATCGACATCACAGCTCTTGGGACACCCCCAAAAGCGCTCCATCCTCATCTTCAGCAGCAAGCGAAGAGTTCCAATTCCGATGGCACCAATAATTGTCAGATTGTACGGACCTGTACTAAGATCTAAGGACCACTCAGAAACAGTATTACAGAACTCAGTATAGAGAAAGAGGCAGACCAAGAAAGACCTGTATAAAGAACTTGACTGACTGGACAAGCCTTAGGCATGAAGCCATGAAGTCCACTGCATCGATTTGAAAGACCACCCGGCACTAGACGGCTGATGAGGCCGCCCAACTTTACTTCTCCGGAAATTACCTGATACCCATTTAAGTCTGCATCGTCCTTGGGGCCAATGTAAGTGGATTTGAACTCATTAGGCTTCTGTGCCCCAGTTCAGGTGTTATCTATAGATTCTTTCTAGGTGTGATCTACACTCTTGGAGCTCTCGAATGGAAAGTAAAAGCCCATCACAGAGAAGGAAGGAAGGAAGGAAGCAGGAGGCGTCTGCAGCAGTGAGGCTGCAAGGGCTGGTAATGCACAAGAAGAGGACAGGTAGTAGAAGTAAATTTCACCCCACTAGGACATAACAAAAGCGATAAACATCCGAGACACAAAGTGCTATCATGTGGATGGGAACCAACCATAGAGAGGTTTCGGAATCTGCGTTCGGCCATTAGACCATATTTATGGCCGGGCTATATTGCGGCCCCTGGCAAGAGCCAGCAGGGTGGGGCTTCAAAAAACGAAAAATTTCATCCCACAAGGGGATGACAGTGCTAAAAATGCAAGAGGACCGGTAAAGTAAATCACTTTTTAACCAGAAATAGACCATTGCAAGTTATATCCTGGGGAAGATTAAGACAAGCTGAGGTTATTGCTAAGTCGCGCGTCGTCATCTTTAGTAGGTCACCAAATATGTAGACCAGACCATCCACGGGCAAAATGACTTTTTGTTATTCACAGTGTAAATTTTTTTTTTGTACAGTCAAATTTATCCCTTTGACAAAATCAAGTTCATCCTTTCGTAAATCGGGTTCCGGCTCGGTGAAGCTGCTGATTTGGATGATGGTTAATGTTTGGCTCAACAGCCACATAAACGACTACTGGTTGTGGTAGAGCTTATTGCTAGCGCAGGTAACATGACACATCTGTACGATGATGAACTTGGTAGTGGTGGTGCTGGTGCTGGTGCTGGTGATGGCGGTAGTAGTGGTGGTAATGGTGGTAGTGGTGATGGTGGTGGGTGATGGTGATGGTGGTAGTGGTGGTGATGAGGTAATGATGCTAATGTTAAAAATGACGACAACGAGAATTATCGGATCTGATAAAGATTAGGATTCATTAATTCATGCATTGTCATGTTGCGCCGTCTATATGCCACACAGGGCTCGCAGTATATTGATCCATTCTGTTCTATCTTATTCACTCACTTCAGTATAATAGATGGAACCCAGTCCAGCACATTCGACCCCTCTCACTAACGTTCGTTTTAGAGATCTTTTGGGCGCCCTCGCTTCTTTAGTCCTTTTGTTTCTCATTTTAGTACCTGTTTGTGGATGATCTGCCCGTTACTTCTGGTGATGATCTGCCCGTTACTTCTGGTGATGATCTGCCCGTTACTTCTGGTGATGATCTGCCCGTTACTTCTGGTGATGATCTGCCCGTTACTTCTGGTGATGATCTGTTTGTTACTTCTGGTGATGATCTGCCCGTTACTTCTGGTGATTATCTGCCCGTTACTTCTGGTGATGATCTGTTTGTTACTTCTGGTGATGATCTGCCCGTTACTTCTGGTGATGATCTGTTTGTTACTTCTGGTGATGATCTGCCCGTTACTTCTGGTGATGATCTGTTTGTTACTTCTGGTGATGATCTGTTTGTTACTTCTGGTGATAATCTGTTTGTTACTTCTGGTGATGATCTGTTTGTTACTTCTGGTGATGATCTACCCGTTACTTCTGGTGATGATCTGTTTGTTACTTCTGGTGATGATCTACACGTTTTTTTAGCGATGATCTGCTCACTTCTTCTAGTGATGATCGCCTCGTTCCTTCTAGTGATGATCTGGATGTCTCCAATATAGTACCAGATCTTTGTCTCGCAAATGTTGTTACCAGTGGTGGCCCAGACATTTCTCTTGAATTGATCAGATTTTATATTCAACATTTTACTTAACGATGATGATTTTGATGACAGTGACGATGATGGTAGTAGCGGCCAGAGTGCTGATAATGATGACGACGATCACCATGACAACTGTACATCTTCACTAACAATGTGTAGACAGAACTCAAAACCAGCTGTTTGACACGTTTGAAAAACAGTTTTAGAAACAACATTCTGCTATACAAGAAAAACAGTTACATTCTGTCATACAAGAAAAACAGTTACAGAAACAACATTCTGCTATACAAGAAAAACAGTTACATTCTGTCATACAAGAAAAACAGTTACAGAAACAACATTCCGCCATACAAGAAAAACAGTTACAGAAACAACATTCCGCCATACAAGAAAAACAGTTACAGAAACAACATTCTGCTATACAAGAAAAACAGTTACAGCAACAACATTCCGCCATACAAGAAAAACAGTTACAGAAACAATATTCTGCCACACAAGAAAAACAGTTACAGAAACAACATTTTGCCATACAAGAAAAACAGTTACATTCTGTCATACCAGAAAAACAGTTACAGAAACAACATTCTGCTATGCAAGAAAAATAGTTACAGAAACAACATTCCGCCATACAAGAAAAACAGTTACAGAAACAACATTCTGCCATACAAGAAAAACAGTTACAGAAACAACATTCCGTCATACAAGAAAAACAGTTACAGAAACAACATTCCGTCATACAAGAAAAACAGTTACAGAAACAACATTCTGCTATGCAAGAAAAACAGTTACATTCTTGCATACAAGAAAAACAGTTACAGAAACAACATTCTGCTATGCAAGAAAAACAGTTACATTCTTGCATACAAGAAAAACAGTTACAGAAACATCATTCTGCCATACAAGAAAACCAGTTACAGAAACAACATTCCACCACACAAGAAACACAGAGAAACAACATTTTGCCATGCAAGAAAAAACAGTCACAGAAACAACATTCCGTCATACAAGAAAAACAGTTACAAAAACAACATTCTGCTATGCAAGAAAAACAGTTACATTCTTGCATACAAGAAAAATAGTTACAGAAACAACATTCTGCTATGCAAGAAAAACAGTTACATTCTTGCATACAAGAAAAACAGCTAGAGAAACCTCACTCTGCCATTCCAAAAAGTACCAAACAGAGAAGTGCAAGGAAACTATAGGACTGGCAAGCCGGATTTAAACTTTTACAAATCAAATAAAATTTTGCAAATCAAATACAATTTTTTTTTTGCAAATCAAGTTCCATCCTAATTTTTTAACTAATATTTTAGGCTTTTTTTTTTTGGGGGGGGGGGGGGGGGGGGGGGGGGGGGTAAAAGTGAGATACAGTCACAACTATTGTTATGGGATCTAAAACCCCCATGGGTAATGTAATGAATTGAAGTCAAGGACCCTATAACGCCAGGTAAAAATTGGGGTTATGATGCTGGTCTTATATTTTTAACGTTCAAGCTAAAGTCGAGAGGATCGACGCCATTGCTCGGTCTTTCTCCATAGAACAGCTAGCTGCCTGTCAAGAGCGTCGCACAAAGCTCAGACATCTTAGCTCCAACCACGATCCTCAGAGATATTTGTGAAAACTGCACACGTGAACCGAATGACGCAGCCGGGAAACGAACCCGTTTTTACATATATATTCCCCACCAGCGTTTGTATAGGCCACTAGGCACTCAGTGTATGATGTGGTCAACATCATACCGGCAGCCTTTGCTTCCCATTAGATTATCCATGTCGTACTAGTCCTCTCATACGTCCCTCCTTGATACTTAGAATACTTGACTGGCAAGAAAAGCTAACCAACATTCAGGTATTTGAAAGAGCAGGCATCGCAACAGTTTAGATGACTGGGACACACTTAGAGAATGGTGGATGGTAGAGTTAAGGACATCCTGTAGATGGGTAGACGATGGGGTAGAAGGGTAAAGTAAACCAACCCAGCAGGAGATTTAAGACACCTCTTCCATGTGGTTAGCCTGCGGGGTATCTCATGGGCAGAGGTCGAGTACCCTGAAAGCGCCCTTCCCCTAGCTCACCCCCCCACCCGCCCCCGCCTAGGGTTACATACGTCAAGACAGGCAGGTAGCTGAAGAATAACAGTGGTAAGCATCTGAAAAAATTCAACATCTTGTCATTACTCTGTGGAATACAATTTTTCGTTATTTGGAGCAATACTCTGGCTCTTGCCAGGGGCCGCAATAAAGCCTGGCCATACATATGGTCTAATGTCTAAACGCGGCTTCTGGGACCTTATCACGGGTGATCGTCATCAGCATGGTGGCACTTTGTGTCATCGGGTGTTTATCGCTTGTGTGATGTCCCTGTGGGGTAAAAGAAGAGAGAGAGAGAGAGAGAGAGAGAGAGAGAGAGAGAGAGAGAGAGAGAGAGAGAGAGAGAGAGAGAAATTGTCAGCTTCGGTCACCACTTTAACTGTGCTATGCAGAGGTTGCTTCTATTGGCAGAATGGCCTGGACACATTGGGCACTGATCTCGCAGAAAGAAATGGTAACCTACTGGGCGCATTCTGCAAGGAAAAGTCATGTCTGTACACAAACTGAGTTGGACGATTAGTGAAAAATATTTTGGAATCGGCGGAAAAGGAGATTTATAAAAGAATGAAGAGAATGCCATGGACAGATTAGAAGAGCAATGATGATTTCTCAAAAGAAAGTAACTCACGAAGACAACCGACTGCCAACACCAGAAAGAGTTAGTCTACATTCTTTGGTCATATCATGAGAAGGAGACAACTCGAGTACATCGTGGCGGTGGGAAGGTTGGGAGAGGGGGGGGGGGGAAAGAATAGGCAGAGCGAGACCAAACGAACAGATGCTGGACAGTTTGACATCATCACATGGAAGATCATCTGTGTCAGAACTGATAGAAAGTACACGAGACAGAAGGATGTTGATCGACATGACTTGCATCGCCGAAGGGCATGGATTTTAATAAGAAGAAGACGAGGTCGAGACCGGTATCTACGACAAGAGAAGGATGTGTGCAATCGAGACAAGAATGGTTGGGGACATGAGGTATTGAGATAGATTCGTGGCAACAGAACGCCATAGACATGGAAGGAAGCGTTTCAAAGGAAGCACACTTAAACAAATGTGATGGCAACACTGGTCCTGAAATCTCATGCTCTAGCTGTGGAAGACCCTTAACGCCGCGGGATCTTGCCAATCACACTCGCCATCGCCATGGGCTGTGGAAGACCCTTAACGCCGGGGGATCTTGCCAGTCACACTCGTCATCGCCGCCATGGGCTGTAGAAGATCCTTAACGCCGGAGGATCTTGCCAGTCACACTCGCCATCGCCGCCATGGGCTGTGGAAGACCCTTAACGCCGCGGGATCTTGCCAATCACACTCGCCATCGCCATGGGCTGTGGAAGACCCTTAACGCCGGGGGATCTTGCCAGTCACACTCGCCATCGCCGCCATGGGCTGTGGAAGATCCTTAACGCCGGGGGATCTTGCCAGTCACACTCGCCATCGCCGCCATGGGCTGTGGAAGACCCTTAACGCCGGGGGGGGGGGATTGGGGGGGGGGGGGGGGGTCATGCTAGTCACATTAGCCATCGCCGCCATAGGTTGTGAGTCCCATACCTCCACAGAGCACAATATAACACCATCGTCTGCAAAAACAGAAAGTCGCCAACAATAAGTCTGGCCATTAAGTGGACGCTCTGCCCATATGCCCGATGCGCCGACAGGCGTGAAAAGGGATCTTTACTTTACTTACTTATGAAGTAGTGAAGAAACAAAGCAGAATGACAAATCTATAACAATCACTTGTTGAAATGTAAACTATAAAACAAGCACTCGGCACAGACTTTAATTACATTTCTTCCAAAGAGAGGAACAGTTATAGGATTTTTAGCTTTATATGCCACAGAAGTAATTTTAATTAATAAAATTATTGAGCTATAAGAATTACATTGCAATGTATTAATTATTATATGTATAATTTTACATGCAATAAAATTAATGCATTGTATGTAGAAGTTTACGGGGAAATAAGAGACATTTTTGTAAATGTGCTAATTACACACACACACACACACACATATATATAGACCTGTCTTTTATAGACAAGTCAGCCCTCTGTGAGCGGTGCGGCCGCCTTTACGTCCCAGGACTTCACCTGGTACCTATTTAAGGCTGTGTTGACCTGGGAATCAAAGTCATTTTTGGAAAACAGTCTAGCTCCTTATGATCTGAATCCATGGCCTTCGCTAATGTCAGTCAATGGGTACTGTGAAATGTTCTGGGACGTAAATTCGCCCAGCAGGTTATTCATCACAGCAACCAGAGTGTAGCACTTGATGTGGAGAAGATATCGGTGCACAATAGAGGCGATTCTGTGGACAACAGTTTCGATGTAATACTGTGCCATTCAACCATTATGCCAGAAACAAGTTATCACTTTAATCCACGCTATTCTTATTTCTTCAGCATGCAGTAAATACAACATGAACATCAATGCAAACAAAACCTAAACACTGTAAGCTAGTAGAACCCTTGGACCACTACACATACAGCTGAATGGTTCCGCTCTGAATCAACTTAGGGAGTTTAAAAATCTTGGAAGTATGATCACATATGATGGTAGAAGTGACAGAGAAATAGAAACTAGATGTCAGAAAGCAAGTGCACTTATATACCAATTGTCACCATTATTAAGACATCCAAGCATAATTATGAGTGCAAAGAGACAGATTATTAACAGCATATTCATTCCTCCACTAAGCTTCAAGTGCCAAACATGGACACAATCTAAAGCCCATATACTCAGAATCATCACCTGCGAGGTGAGATGTCTGAGAAAAGAAGCCAACCTAACCATCTGAGATCGAGTGAATGATGAAATGAGGCAAATTGTAGGAACGACACCTTGTACTAGATTCATCGAGAAACAGCAGATCAAGTTGTTTGGCCATCTCGTTAGAATGCAGCCAGATCAAATACCATCACAAGCACTACATCTCAGAAGATCAACTACAAGAGCAAGAGGACGGCCACAGAAATATGGATCGACAACATTAAAGATACACTACGCCTTCATGGCATGACAATAGCCAGTGGCAGCCAACGTGCACTAAAATTATTCTTCCCCACGAGGCTTAACGGCAGAAGTGGATATGATGATGATGATTTTAATTTCTGTAGCGGAAGAGAGGCGGTCACCTTAAAGCATTTTGCCTTGAGTTGGAATATAAAAGGACATCACAATTAACACCCAAACAACAGTATACGCCGCCAAATCAGCTAAATTTATTTATGACTGCCGGAACTCAGATTATATAATTCTCCAAAGCTGTTTAAACAATTGTTAAAAAGCAAATATGTTGCCAAATTTATGTGGTATTTGAAAAATATAAAATCACGTATCTCACTGACTGGTATACATAGGTGCATAAATATATGATGGTCACTGACTACGATAAAAACTGGTTGAATATTTTGAATAGCCTAGACATTGTGAATGGAGCGTGAGAAGCAACAACGAAATTCATAGTTGAAATTACCATTGATCTCCGACACCATGAGAGCAAATAGGTTGAAATCACAATTGATCTCCGACACCATGAGAGCTAATAGGTTGAAATCACCACTGATCACTGACATCATGAGATAATAGGTTGAAAAATCACCATCAGATAATGTTGAAACATCATGACATCATAGAGCTAATACGTTGAATCCCACATTGATCACTGACATCATGATATATCATTGATCACTGACATCATGAGATAATAGGTTGAAATCCCATTGATCACTGACATCATAAGAGCTAATACGTTGAAATCACCATTGATCACTGACATCATGAGATAATAGGTTGAAATCACCATTGACCACTGGTATCATGAGAGCTAATACGTTGAAATCACCATTGATCACTGACATCGTGAGAGCTAATAGGTTGAAATCACCATTGATCACTGACATCATGAGAGCTAATACGTTGAAATCACCATTGATCACTGACATCATGAGAGCTAATAGGTTGAAATCACCATTGATCACTGACATCATGAGAGATAACAGGTTGAAATCACCATTGATCACTGACATCATGAGAGCTAATACGTTGAAATCACCATTGATCACTGACATCATGAGATAATAGGTTGAAATCACCATTGATCACTGACATCATGAGATAATAGGTTAAAACCACCATTGACCACTGATATCATGAGAGCTAAAACGTTGAAATCACCATTGATCACTGACATCATGAGAGCTAATAGGTTGAAATCACTATTGAACTCCGACATCATGAGAGCTAATACGTCAAATCAATATTGATCACTGACATCATGAGAGCTAATAGGTTGAACATCACCATTGATCACTGACATCATGAGAGCTAATACGTTGAAATCACCATTGATCACTGACATCATGAGAGCTAAAACGTTGAAATCACCACTGATCACTGACATCATGAGAGCTAATAGGTTGAAATCACCATTGATCTCCGACATCATGAGAGCTAATACGTTGAAATCACCATTGATCACTGACATCATGAGAGCTAATACGTTGAAATCACTATTGATCACTGACATCATGAGAGCTAAAACGTTGAAATCACCACTGATCACTGACATCATGAGAGCTAATAGGTTGAAATCACCATTGATCACTGACATCATGAGAGCTAATACGTTGAAATCACCATTGATCACTGACATCATGAGAGCTAATAGGCTGAAATCACCATTGACCACTGACATCATGAGAGCTAATACGTTGAAATCACCATTGATCACTGACATTATGAGAGCTAATACGTTGAAATCACCATTGATCACTGACATTATGAGAGCTAATACGTTGAAATCACCATTGATCACTGACATCATGAGAGCTAATACGTTGAAATCACCATTGATCACTGACATCATAAGAGCTAATACGTTGAAATCACCACTGATCACTGACATCATGAGAGCTAATACGTTGAAATCACCATTGATCACTGACATCATGAGAGCTAATACGTTGAAATCACCATTGATCACTGACATCATGAGAGCTAATACGTTGAAATCACCATTGATCACTGACATCATGAGAGCTAATACGTTGAAATCACCATTGATCACTGACATCATGAGAGCTAATACGTTGAAATGGCTGAGCATACTGAAATAATGTCAGATGACAGATCTGTAAAAACTGTATACATAAAGTGGTCGTAGACCATGAGGCAGACCAAGACGACTATGGAGAGATAACATCCAGACAGACCAGCAAACACTTGGTGTCACCAACTCGAAAGAGAAGGCCAACAAGAGAAATGAATGGAGACAGGTGATATCTGCAGAAACGAACAACAAGGGCTAGGAACGCTAAATAATAATAATATTAATAATAATAATATTAATAATATTAATAATAATAATAATAATAATAATAATAATAATAATAATAATAATAATAATAATAAGAAGAAGAAGAAGAAGAAGAAGAAGAAGAAGAAGAAGAAGAAGAAGAAGAAGAAGAAGAAGAAGAAGAAGAAGAAGAAGAAGAAGAAGAAGAAGAAGAAGAAGAAGAAGAAGAAGAAGAAGAAGAAGAAGAAGAAGAAGAAGAAGAAGAAAGAAAAGAAGAAGAAGAAGAGTTTGTAAAGAAGTTTGTGAAGGAAGTTCATGGGAAAACATCACTGCGATGTTGAAACCTCGACTAAGACTAAGACTTGTGAGGGGTTCAGGAGGTGTATAAGTTTTCAAACAATATTGTGTGTGTGTGTGTGTGGGGTGGGGGGGGGGTGGGGGGTGGGGGTGTACAGCACAGAAGTAGATTCAGGTGCGTGTAACTAGTAGAAGTATCAAGCTGCTGTGTTCCTAATTGTCTTCTTCTCTGTGTGGGTTATGGGGCCCCATTGTGGGGGGGGGGGGTGGGGGGAGACAAGAACAGATCCACAGTTTTCCTAAAAAGCATGTCGTAAAAGCTGACTCATTGGGGCATCCTCCAAAAGTGCATCTACCCGAGCTGCAAGGAAAAACCAACTGCACACAAGAACAGCTGTACACGCAAAACCCAGACAGTGACACAAAGATAAAGTCGAAATGGACGAACAATCACGACTTTCCACTGCAGCTTACAGCCGGTGAACAAAGAAGAAATATAATTATTTTCTTCTTCAATTTATCATCATCATTATTGTCATCACATTATTATCATTTTCATCATCATCATCATCATCGCTATCATCACCACAATCTTGTCATTATTCTCATTCTTCTCTCCTGTTGTTCCTCCTTCATCTCCAGGTCATTTAGACATGTATCGGTGTTGTCTTCTCCTCTCTCCTATTGTTCCCCCTTCACCTCCAGGTTAGTCAGACATGTATCGGTGTTGTCTCCTCTCTCCTGTTGTTTCCCCTTCATCACCAGGTCATTTAGACATGTATCGGTGTTGTCTCCTCTCTCCTATTGTTCCCCCTTCACCTCCAGGTTAGTCAGACATGTATCGGTGTTGTCTCCTCTCTCCTGTTGTGTCCCCTTCATCACCAGATCATTTAGACATGTATCGGTGTTGTCTCCTATCTCCCGTTGTTCCTCCTTCACCTCCAGGTCAGTTAGACATGTATCGATGTTGTCTCCTCTCTCTTGTTGTTCCTCCTTCACCTCCAGGTCATTTAGACATGCATCGGTGTTGTCTCCTCTCTCCTGTTGTTTCCCCTTCATCACCAGGTCAGTCAGACATGTATGGATGTTCTCTCTCCTCTCTCTTGTTGTTCCCCCTTCACCTCCAGGTCAGTCAGACATGTATCGATGTTGTCTCCTCTCTCTTGTTGTTCCTCCTTCACCTTCAGGTCAGTTAGACATGTATCGGTGTTGTCTCCTCTCTACTTTTGTTCCCCCTTCACCTCCAGGTCAGTCAGACATGTATCGGTGTTGTCTCCTCTCTCCTGTTGTTTCCCCTTCATCACCAGGTCAGTTAGACATGTATGGATGTTCTCTCCTCTCTCCTGTTGTTTCTCCTTCACCTCCAGGTAAGTCAGACATGTATCGATGTTCTCTCCTCTCTCCTGTTGTTCCCCCTTCACCTCCAGGTCAGTTAGACATGTATGGATGTTCTCTCCTCTCGCCTATTGTTTCTCCTTAACCTCCAGGTCAGTTAGACATGTATCGATGTTCTCTCCCCTCTCCCATTGTTCCTTCTTCACCTCCAGGTCAGTTAGACATGTATCGGTGTTGTCTCCTCTCTCCTGTTGTTTCTCCTTTACCTCCAGGTCAGTTAGACATGTATCGATGTTCTCTCCTCTTTCTTATTGTTTCTCCTTCACCTCCAGGTCAGTTAGACATGTATCGGTGTTGTCTCCTCTCTCCTGTTGTTTCTCCTTCACCTCCAGGTCAGTTAGACATGTATCGGTGTTGTCTCCTCTCTCCTGTTGTTTCTCCTTCACCTCCAGGTGAGTTAGACATGTATCGGTGTTGTCTCCTCTCTCCTGTTGTTTCTCCTTCACCTCCAGGTGAGTTAGACATGTATCGGTGTTGTCTCCTCTCTCCTGTTGTTTCCCCTTCACCTCCAGGTCAGTCAGACATGTATCGATGTTGTCTCCTCTCTCCTGTTGTTTCTCCTTCACCTCCAGGTGAGTTAGACATGTATCGGTGTTGTCTCCTCTCTCCTGTTGTTTCTCCTTCACCTCCAGGTGAGTTAGACATGTATCGGTGTTGTCTCCTCTCTCCTGTTATTTCTCCTTCACCTCCAGGTGAGTTAGACATGTATCGGTGTTGTCTCCTCTCTCCTGTTGTTTCCCCTTCACCTCCAGGTCAGTCAGACATGTCTCGGTGTTGTTTCCTCTCTCCTGTTGTTCCTCCTTCACCTCCAGGTCAGTTAGACATGTATCGGTGTTGTCTCCTCTCTCCTGTTGTTTCCCCTTCACCTCCAGGTCAGTCAGACATGTCTCGGTGTTGTTTCCTCTCTCCTGTTGTTCCTCCTTCACCTCCAGGTCAGTTAGACATGTACTGGTGTTCACAATTCTTCAGTGTTTTCTTCCACTTTTTATTTCGAGATTTACTTATATTATTAATCCAACCCCCACGCCGAATATTAAAAGTGTTCCCCAAACGCCGCTCTCTGTCTTCCTATACACCCCTTAACACGTAATTATCAACAGACGCATAATTTATTAATTCTCCTTCTTCTATGGATATGGCTCAGACATTTTATTGGTATGTTGTTTAATGCTCTCACGTGTAATTTTACAAATCAGTCAGCTCTAAACGCTCCTTTACTGCTAGGTTCCTACTAGTATCAACATTTATCCAACAAAAAAACAAAAAACTGCAATGGAAGAGCCTGGTATTTTCTTTACTACCTTTTAAGAATATGTGGTCCAACATTGGCATCCACATGGAAGAACCGGCCGAACACATCCTTTAGGTGAAGTGCATTTCAAAATCTTATCTGGGCATTACAGCATTATTATTCGTAGTGGTGGTGGTGGTAGTGGTGGTGATGGTAGTGGTGGTTGAATAGTAGTAGTGTTGGTGATGATAGTGGTGGTTGTATGGTAGTAGTGGTGGTGATAATAGTGGTGGTGATGATGGTAGTTTGGTTGGGTAGTAGTATTAGTGGTGGTGATGGTAGTTGTGGTAATGGTGACAGTAGTAGTGGTGGTGATGGTAGTGGTGGTTGGGTAGTAGTAGTGGTGGTCATGGTAGTTGTTGTGGTGGTGACAGTAGTAGTGGTGGTGATGATAGTTGTGGTGATGGTAGTTGTGGTGATGGTAGTTGTGGTGATGGTAGTTGTGGTGATGGTAGTTGTGGTGATAGTAGTTGTGGTGATGGTAGTTGTGGTGATGGTAGTTGTGGTGATGGTAGTTGTTGTGGTGGTGACAGTAGTAGTGGTGGTGATGGTAGTGGTGGTTGGGTAGTTGTGGTGATGGTAGTTGTGGTGATGGTAGTTGTGGTGATGGTAGTTGTGGTGATGGTAGTTGTGGTGATGGCAGTTGTGGTGATGGTAGTTGTGGTGATGGTGACAGTAGTGGTGGTCGGATAGTAGTAGTTGTAATAGTGATGGTAGTCGTCATAGTGGTAATGGTAATTTGTAAATAGAAAAAAAAAATATCCAGGCCAACCCTCGGGGTTATAAATGGGATATACAGTGTACAAAATACTCTGAAATGTTTGCGACCTCTCACTCTTAAGATAGTCCAATCTCCCCCTCCCCCCTGAAATCGGACACATTGTATTATGATTTATTTTAACCACATAGAAGTACTCTGGGGAGTTGCACATTATGACCTGTGAGAACATCGGAACATTCTATGCAAATTAGATTCCAATATGGCCGCCAATGTACTAAAAACATCCTACATTTTTTAAAGACATTATTTCATCAACTAATTGACTCTAAATCATCACATTAGCATATTTGTTAATAATAAGATGTTCTAGAGCCTAAAATATGATTTCTGAATTTTGTTTGAACATTTTTTTTTTTTGCGTGTGTGGGATTTTAAAAAAATGTTTTTTTCCCTTGCTCCACGTAGGTTTGAGATTATAAATATTTCGCATTTTAAGCACCCAGTATACAATATAGCTGATTAAAATGACGTATCCAAATGTTAACAATGGTTGCCAAGGAGAATTATGTGAAAATGGGGAACATATACAAACATTTAACTCCAAAAGAATAACATCTACATTTTAAATAACGCATCAGATTGAAGGAAAAAGAGCTAACCAAGTCAATAAATGCAAATATCTGGAAACAATCATATCATCAGATGAGAAATTTGTGACAGAGATTTAAAAGCAGAATAGGTCAAGCTGCATTTCAGAAAATGAAAAATATCATATGAAATGTCAGAAAGAGAGTGGTAAAATGTCACATAGAACCTGTTCTGTTGTACAGCAGCGAATCTTGGAATATCACTGAACAAATGAAGAAGAATTTTGAAGCAACAGAGATGTGGTTTCTAAGACGAATGATACGAAAACATTGGACGGCCAGAGTAACTAACAACGATTGCTTGAAAGATGCAAATTAAAGTAGATCTCTATATACAAGAATAAGACAGAAACAAAAACTGTTCTTTGGCCACATAATGAGAGACATTGGAGAACATCGTGACAGCTGAAAAGATCAGTGGAAAAAGGGTTAGAGGCAGACCAAGAGAGATGATACTGGATGGGCTGAAACGATGGCATGGAGGGATATCATCAAGAGAGCTGTTCCAGGCAACCAGGGATTGTGATCTGTGGAGACGCATGGGCGCCTACGCCAGTTGGCAGGGCATATGATGAAGATGATAAGTTAGTAGGAAAAACATGCATGTAGTTTCAAATTTGTATTTTAGGAAAAAAATTCAGTTTGAAAAATTTCATCAGTTTTTTGAGGGGGGGGGGGGAGGGAGGGTGGTTGGGGGGAGGGGTGGGTTTCTACTTAAAGAAATATGCTTTTAAATGTCACCGCCTTGTCTAGTTATTGAGATAAGTAACCTGTGGATATAAATATATCTGTGTGTGTGTGTGTGTGTGTGTGTGTGTGTGTGTGTGTGTACGCTCGCTGCAGGACCAAAGGTCGCGGGCAAATCTACATTGCTACTGATTTTCTTCTGCAAAAATGAATTTAATGCCAGTTAAGTCCTGGGAAGTAAAGCGGCTGGCGTTATCACCCAGCAAGTGCTGGTTGGTCTATAAAATATACGTCGAGCACTATTTACCACACAAGCCTTAGGGCATGGAATGGGCACCTTTACTTTCACACACTCACACATACATGTGTGTGTGTGTGCGTCTGTGTGTGTGTGTGTGTGTGTGTGTGTGTGTGTGTGTGTGTGTGTGTGTGTGTGTGTGTGATCCTAAAGAAAAATGTTGAACATTCAAAGTAAATATTCTACAAATTTTTGTAAGACACAAGGCACAAACACAATTTATTATTTAAAAAAAAAAAAAAAAAGACAGCCAGCATGTTTGGCTGCATATTGAAAAGAGATTCTGCGTCTGTAGCCTAATCGTTGCAATTCCAAGGTACTCGGTTCTATTCTAGCTGCGGGTGATTTAGCAGCAGACCGTCGTTCGTTGATTTCGACACTGGTAACGAGAGCCGATAGCCCTAAGGCAAAAGCAAAAGTCTAAACGTAAAATTGTCTAGTTCAGTAAAACCAAAACAGCCAACATATCCAATGTATTGGAATTGGTTTGGCGCTGCACATGGCAATGTATTGAAATATGCTAGACTGCTGCACATGGCAAGGTATTGGAATATGCTAGACTGCTGCACAAGGCAAGGTATTGGAATATGCTAGACTGCTGGACATGGCAAGGTATTGGAATTGGTTTGGCGCTGCATAAGGCAAGGTATTGGAATATGCTAGACTGCTGCACATGGCAATGTATTGAAATATGACAAGGTACTGAGAAGTAAGATCGCTCATGGTAGTCGCCGTCAGATTGAATTACACATAACGACAATATGATATTTATATGCATGTTTGTTATTATTTTATTTTATTTTACTTTTTTTGAACTAGCATCTCATACACATTTAACCCATGAAATAAAAAAAAAAAAACCTGTTGTTTCTTTAAAAAACACACACACACACACACACACACAAATACCCCCCCCCCCCCAAAAAAAAAAAAAAAAAAACTACTTACATCCATGAGGCGAAGCAGCAGCTGCGCAGAAGGATAATCCCGAAGACCACAAGAAAGGCTATTATCCATCTATCTGAAGACACCCTGGTTCGACTATGGCCCATTTTTCTTCATGGCCGATTCATGAGAACTGAATTCTTCACACCGAATAAACATATCCTTGGATTCGACCATCAAGATATTAAATCCACAAGCGAACAGACTGGTAAACAAGGGAACTACATGTCGACTCCTTGAAAATACAGAACTGCAGTAAGTCAGCGTAAATCTTTCCTTAGTTATTTCTTCCTGAACTACACAGCATAAATTACGTTTTACGGGTATATAATAAAATCACACATTTTAAAACGGAATAATGTAATAAGTATACAACTGTTGAAAAAAAACCCAGTAATTTTACATGATAAATAGAGAACCACTTGTGATTTATGTAAGTTTAAGGAAATGAACTAATCTGTTTCTTGGTTTGAGAACAACTTGGACCAGAGTTTTCGTGTCGTTCCCGTTTATGCCCTAAGAACTCTCTCAACTGAAGAACCACTCCAGGACCAGAAGCTCCGATAACTGCCGCTTCGTCTCGTGAAAATGTATCTGATTAGTTCCCTTGGTGGCTCCTCCTACACTATTGAAGTCCCGATGACTGATAGGGTATGGTCGGGTGTGGAAAAGTGGCCGTCCGTTACGGCTTCATTACATGGTGGAGTTGGGAGCACACACTGGCACTTGGTTGGGGCCAGGGGGTTGAACGGCTGTGTGTGTCAAGTACTAAGTTATGAAGATATGCATTAGTGTGTATGTCGGGATATCTAATGGATATTTTTTTTAGGGTGGTGGTTGTGCAGTATATGATTGATCAAAAGAACGACAAAAAGCCAGGGATCGCGGTTTGTTAGTTTCAATAGTTAACACTACCTACTCGCGGTGAACTGTAGAATATCCTGGGTAGTGCGTAGTGCTGCTGTTAAAGTATACTCATTATAACTTGATAGAAGATTTAACGCATATCTGACCTTTTGGCTCGGTACTATGGATATGGCAACCATTCGGCCTTGATTCCATGATAGATACCGTAAATTTAGTAGAAATGTGGCCTTTCTGCCTACCCCCGCGAGTGAACCCGGACCACAAGGAGTTCGTCACCCCGTCGCTGCTCAGTCCGGTTTAACCAACTGCGCTAGCGAGCTGGGACTTGTTGATTAACATCATGGTTTCAAATCTTTAAATTCTCTTATATATATATATATATATATATATATATATATATATATATATATATATATATATATATATATATATATATATATATATATATATATATATATACATATTTAGTAATAATACACAGTTCTGCGACTGCTTGTTAACATTGGAAAAGTTAATTTCAACTGCTACATAACAGTTGGAAAACCACGGAAGCTAGCATGTTTGCCTTTGGGCCCAACAGGTTTGTGTTTGATCTCCAGGCGAGAGGAAGATTAAATAACAATAATAATAACAACAATAATACAGTTTAAATAGAGCTCTAGGTCAGAACAGTCTCAGTCTAAAATGTACAGTGGCACATAGGGCATTTGACATATATATATATTTATGTATAGGCTATTTTCAATGGAAATAAAAACAGACAAATATTGAGGTTATAGTGAGACTAAATAAAAATATTATTTGAAAAAAAAAAACAATTAAAAAAAAAAAAAAAGCGGACAACTGAACTATTTTGGCAACATTAATAAACGTAACACCTTTTAAAAAATATCCTGGAGGGAAACGTCAAATGCAAGAGGTAGACAACGATACAAGTGGAAGGACAACATCAAGAAATAAACGAACACAGTCTTAGGGTGTGAATTATCAAAAGCGGGCACAGAAAACTTGGAGATATTAAAGATTACGGTAAGAGGATCGACTTCGTTGCAGCGGGTTTTGTTCTCATAGGCTCAGTCTCTCCGCAGAACAGTGAGCTGTCTGCCGAGGGCGTCGCGAAGAGCACAACCTCCGTAGCTCCGACGACAATACACAGAGATCGCTGTAAAAATTGCATTTGTAAAACTGAACGCCGCCGCAGTGAAACAAACCCAGAACCTTTAAAGCTCGAGGGAAACGGCTTGACCACTTGGCCACAGAGACCATAAAGACCACCCGAAGTTGGAGATTTATTGCGGCCATCTTCAGTGTGAAGATGGCACCTGACTGATTGATAACAATCTAACAAAAGCTCGAGAATGCTACTTACACTTATAGGTTTATCTGGGGATCTTTTCAGATATCATAGTTTTAGATTTTTAAAATGCCTGAAATGTGTTGATGTCATTTTCATTGTAGAATGCTCCCTCCCTTCCCCCCCCCCCTCCCCCAGCGCTGCCGAGGAGCGAGTATATTGTTTCGCTGAAGCATTGGCGACATTGGTTCCAATTTGTATAGTACCATTGCCGAGCAAGTTAAAGCATTTCACCTGGGTGACCTAGTGAGGCAAAAAAAAAAGGGTGGGGGGGAGGGGGGTGGGATGTTAGGTGGGGTGGGGTAAGATAAGGGTGATTGGAATGTAAGGGGGTGGGGGGATGAAGTTAAAATGACGTAGCTTGGGATGTCCCATTTTTAGCTCAAAATATTAGGAGAATGATCCGTTTTCAGCTCAAGACACAGTGTTCACCCTGCCAGGAAGACACGGGTAGGAGAAGAAAGACATAAGTGATGTTAATATCAATGACAGGAAACACGCCTAAATGCAAAGTTGGTATCTATAGTATTAATTTAGGGCACGTACAGAAGTTGGAGTATCTGGGCACAAAGATAACATTCAGTGAATAGTGTATCACATAAAGAAAAAAAAAATTTAACAGCACTAACATAATTTATTGTCTTGTACAAAGACAGCTGGGCACAGTAAATTCGTGACATTTGTGCTCAGAAAAAGAATGCTTGCATGATATTTCAAACAAGTCATAAACACAAACAAAAATGAAGTGTACAGTGGTCAAAGAAAACAAATGGTATTTCAAAGCTAGCCTGCCAAAGTCCCGGAACCAGTCCAGACCTGCAGTGGAAGTTCATAAAGATAGAAGCAGTGAGGAGGCGAGAACGTCCAAAAGGCACACGCGGATGAGACCGTCCAAAACGTGATGGACTAGATCTGTACATACCATCATCATCATCATCATTATATGCCCTGCCAACTGGCGCTCATGCGTCTCCACAGATCACGATCCCTGGTTGTCTGGAACAGCTCCCTTGATGATATCCTTCCATGCCATCCTTTCAGCCCATCCAGCATCATCTCTCGTGGTTCTCCTCTACCCATATTTCCATTGATCTTACCAGTAGTCACGATTTTCTCCAATGTCTCTACAGAGCCAATGACACAGTCGGACACAAAATGAACATAGTCCACGCTAAGGAATAATTACATTAGAAAAAAAAAACACAACCTCTAACGAAGAGACATGCAAACAATTATATATATATTCGAATGCAAAGTATATATATATATATATATATATATATATAATATATATATATATATATATATATATATATATATATATATATATATATATATATATATATGTATATATATAAGATAGATAGGAAGAGTATTGAAAAACAAACAAAAACAGAAAAGTCAACACAAAATTGTGATTATTTAAAATACTGTGTCTAAATATTTTGTTCCTGAAAACACACAAACACACCCACACAAACACACACACACACATACAACGAAGCAGATTTGTAGGAAAAGAAGTCAGACAGGCATGAAGACAGACGTGGAACGAAGACCTAGGCACAATCGAGAACAACTGTTTAGTGTGAGGTAGGGAGACGTTACAGGGCATTGGAAAGTTCCCGAACTTCTGGCGTTTTCACTCCTGGCGGCATTTTATTGGCATTCTTAGTTCCGCTATTGGTTAATTTCCTAATGTGTCTGGCAGACTCCTGCTCAGGTAAACCCTTGATTGGTGGACTGTATAGAGAAGCCAAAAGTGAAATAACAGACCAGGTGAGAAATGCGGCGCTGCAGGTGTGCCAGACCCTAGGGCCTAGGCACACTGAGACCCTCACCCCAGAAATGACTCGAGAGATAGCTCAACCCCTCGACTGAAACAAAATATCTTTTTAAAGGGAGCTAACGCACATCCACCCTCTACACAATTATCTGCCGTCCTGTTTAGGATGAAAGGTTTCGTTATTTGAAGCCCCACCCGGGCTCTTGCCAGGGACCGCAATATAGCCAGGCCATAAATATGGCCTAATGGCTGAACGCGGTTCCTGGGAGCTCTCCACGGTGATCGTCATCTACATGGTGGCACATTGTGTCATCGGGTGTTTATCGCTTGTGTGATGTCCTGGTGGGGTAGAAAGTCAGTCAGTCAGTCAGTCACATCCACCCTCAACCTTGCATTCAAATAATCTTTTTCAGTGTGTGTTTATTCATCTCATGATATTGCAAGGAACCAACAGTCTGCATACAAATTAGTCAGATCTGGCAAACGGATGTAAACGCAACACTCAAGTCTGGAACAGGACTGCAGTCCAGAAGTGGACGAACAACCAGAACTTTCCGCCAGAGTTTACAGCTGGTGAACGCGAAGAAGAAGATATACAAGATGATGACAACGGGGATACATAATTAATTTCAGCTCAAGACAAACGGCGCCGATACAACGAAAAGATGGCCAAATCTCCTGGCCACTTTCACATATTTTAATAGGGATGAAGTTTGAACGTTTTGCTATGTATATTAAAATTTTTTTCAATTTTCTGTGTTTGTTACGGCTTATCTCTGAAAGTTCTTCACCAATTGCTTTCAACTTTTCACACAACGTTTTATTCGACTCCACGCGCGTTTTTTTTAAAAGAGTGTCGCACAAACCACGAACGACATAGCTCCAGCAATGATCAAATAATCTTTTTGTTTCGTTACCGGCCCGGATTTGTTTTTAGTTCAGCTGGTGGGCGACCTTTGACTGTTGACCACAGACCTCTGCATGAAGCTACGCCCGATTACTTTAAAAATGTACACAACGTTGCATTCGAATACGCACGTGTTTTTATACAAGAGTGTTGCACAAAGGATGAACTACATAGCTCCAGCGACGATCACATTGGCATCTTGGCTTTGTTTTCCGACGATCCGATTTATTTTTCTTCTTTGCCGCCTTCACGACGCAAGTTGTTATTTATGCTGATACTTTTTACTGTTGACCTCATAAATCTGCATGAAGCTGGTCGTCGAGTTGTTAACAAATTGTATGTTCGCATTGGAGTAGTCGGTGGATTTGCGAGGACAGGGGTTGGGAGGGAGGGGGAGGTAGGGGGGGGGGAGTCGATGACCGAAACTTTTAACTAAGACAGCTTAAAGTCCATGTTAATCTGGCTGGACACGGATGCCAATGTCAATTAAAAATCGTCATGTGATGAATTTAAAATTCTTTGGAGAGGGAGAGAGGACGGCTGCAGGTTTTTATTTCCGCCATAGCGTTCATTTCGTATAAAGTATTTTTTTTTTGTTAGTTAGGGGTTCGATCCCTGGTAAGGTGTTAGAGGTTTCTTTTTTTTTTTTTAAACTTCCTAACCTGAACAGTCAGTGGCGACAGTACTAGCCAGGCGGCACTAAATCATAAAGCTAAACCGGAATGTAAAGACAGTTGTGACCGTTTTTTTTTAAATTTCTTGTCGTTGTGGTGGTGGTGGTAGTAGTAGCAGTAGTACTGGTACTTGATGGGTGATGTGGTAGCTGTTACACTGGCCACATTTACATCTTATTACAAATGATGCTACCCATTTTAGACTGGGTGGACACGGATGCCAAGCTCAATTTACAAAAGATTTATCATCAGGTGATGAATTTCAAATCCTTCCGAGAGGGAGAGATGATTGGGAGTGTGTATGGGAGAGTAGGGAGGGGGGGGGGTGTTGATGACAGACACCGTTAACTGAGAAAGCTTAAAACATGATTTTAAAGTTCAACGTTTTTAAATATTAATAAAACCCCGAATCCTCTCCAGCATCTCTGGACTGGAAAATTCGGCCTGCCTGATGTGTCTCCGAGGCTTAGTTAGAAGCTGACCAAAGAAACGCAAGCTACAGCTAAGTGGACAGATTTGACTACTAAACTCATATAAAAAGGCTTGAAGTCCTTACGTCCTTTTCAGGACGTAATTTTTTGTTTTTTGAATCCCCACTCTGGCTTTTGCCAGGGGCCGCAATATAGGCAGGCCATAAAAATGGCCAAATGTCTGAACGCAGTTTCTGAGACCTCTCCACGGTGATCCTCATCCACATGGTGGCACGTTGTGTCATCGGGTGTTTATCGCTTGTGTGATGTCTTGGTGGGGTAAAAAGTCACTCACTCACAGCCAATTTAAATATTAGCTAGAATTTTCCAAATAAATTGTATAGTTTTAATGTTTCTACAGTTTTATGGAGTTTCATTTTAACTGTAATCATTGTGTCAGTGAACAAAAACAAGTATAATTTAATACATTTCAATATACAATTTAATAACAGTAGGGCATCAAATGTGGGCAAACCCCGAACCCTCTCCTTTAACCAGCAAGGTTGGAAAAAATATAATTTCTTAGGATGTTCAATGTTTTTATTTCCCTCTGTAGATTGCACATAGTGCATTCGCTAGTGTCAAGCGAATTTACCCGCCACAAGTATGCATCCCTGTGTGGCTCTTGTGTTGACAAAGAAACTTTATGTTGTACAATTATCACAAACTACCTTGCATTGAAACTCTTAGTAAATGGCTTTTTACTATTTTATGTGGTACACCATAGTGACAAAAATCTTCCATGGTGATTCCCTATGCAGGCTATCAATGGCTTTTTTCGAAATCCACAAAGATCATATAAACTGCACTATTCCAATCGTTACTTTGTTCAATTATTTGACGCAGCGTGAAAATGTATTTAATACATGATTTCCCCTTATGAATCCTGCTTGCTCTTGCCTTATTATACTATCACACACACACACACACACACACACACACACACACACACACATATATATATATATATATATATATATATATATACACTGAGAGGCAAGTAAATCTGGTAATCTGGTAATCTTAGTTTCAGCTTCATAGTAAACGGGTCACCCCATAGTTGCTCCGCTCCTGTGCCAACGAAAAACACACAAAATGTTTATCACAGTCCCTTGTGGAAAGACTGAGGGACTGCCGTCTCAGCATATCTAGCATACACTCGCATTAGAAGCATACGGTAGCCATCCGAAGTGCTAACACAAACAAAATGCAGTTCATCATGGATGGTAGCAGAAGTTACCAACAGGTCAGCATTTGCACACGCGATCAATTTTAATCGCATAATATTAACCACCAATATTGCGCCGACAGACATCGTGCTATTTTCTGAATCTACAATTCACACCACCACGTTGGTCACAGTCGAAAAACATTCCAAATGCTCACAGTGTCACGCCATGCACTCAAATCAGAAGCTGGGCGACGAAACTATACCCTTTCAGTCTACAAGTGGAGCATAAATGCAATGGCCATTGTCTGACAGAAGCAAAAATTTGCCGCGGCTCGAAACAGTGGCCTTGCCTAGCGTCCATTTTGACCGGAAGTAAATATAAAAAGTATGTCAAATACATGAAATTTATAAACAAATACTGAAAACTAGAACTTCTATTCATTGTTTGGGGGAGGATTTAGACCACGTGCTACTTGGGGGGGGGGGGGGGGGGGGGGTTGGGGGGGGGGGGTGGGGGGTGAGGGCAGCAGGCGAAATCTCCCTAAATTCAGAGAGAGATAGATAGAGAGAGAGAGAGCGAGAGAGAGAGCGAGGAGAGAGAGGGGGGGGGGGTGCACAAAGCTCCTCCCTAATGAACCCAGGTCTCTGCCCCTATACTCCCGGAAGTTCTTAAAGCATATCACGTGTGTGGAAGGAAAATGAATATCCTTGGCAATCCGGAATGCTAAGTACAATTTTTTTTCTTCGAAATGGTGAAACCGGTGTACCATAAATGGTATGTTTAGATTTTATCATTGCAAGTTAATTGTCTGGAAAATGAACAGATATAAAACGTCATTGATAACACGGTGTTAAATACATTGACTGGACCATTAGGGTTTTGGTGGATCTGGTCTTTGGCCACCATTAAGATCAGGCGACACATTAAAACACGGAAGTGAGTGGGGGGGGGGGGGGGGAAAGGAAGGAGTATTAAGAGGAGAGAAGATAGCGTATCAATTTTAATTTTGAAGGAAAGGGGCACTCAATGGGAACAAAACTTGTTTAAGTGCGTAGTGATATCTCATTACTAGTGCTCAGATAGCTGTTTCATGACAACATTAGGTTTCAAATCACTATTAATAGTTGGCGGGAGCCGCCGTGGTTTAGCGGCTAGACGCTCGCCTGCGGATCGGAAGGTCGTGGTTTCGAGTCCTGACGGGGTCGGACATTTGTTTAAAAA